>JAPYYV010001872.1:0-22539 GCA_030522625.1 Copidosoma aretas
AAAACAATTTCAAGAGTAAGCCAAAGTTTACGACTCTTTCAAAAATTTTCTAAATTTTACTCTTGTCAACAATAACCCCGACTATTAAAAAAAAAAAAATGCAAACGTATTTGAGTAAAGATTATATTCATAGACAATTCGGAAAAACTATCTAAAATAATGACTTACCTGCTAAGTAATATAAATATTTAGTATTTATAAATAACACTTTATTAAAGCATCTTTCGGAAGGATTTTAATAACTAACTTTTTTTGGACGAAATTCTCTAACAAGTACTATTTTATACATACCCTCGAATTACGCTTCTAATGATGCTCACGCAAGTGTAAGTTATCAGAGATACTAATCAGAATAAAAGAACTTATGTAATTAGTACTTACGTATTATACAGACACAAATCGTTATAACTTTCGATTTCAGTGAAACGTAGTGTGATTATTGTCATGGTAAATCCATCATATGCTACCACCGGAAAATAGTTAGTTACTAAATGCGTTACGTCCCTCTTCAAAAATTATCATATTCAAAGGAATTATAAGAAGTATTTCTCGGTGAGAATTGAAAATAAATTGAGCACGTTCAAAAAATTAATAGACATATGCATGAAATATTTTGGGAAAGATTTATTATAATATAACTTATAAAGATAAAATACACGCAATTACTCGGTAAATAGCAATTAGGGCTAGATAACTGATTTTTATAGGAAAAACGATAATTAAGGGATAACTATACTAAGAGAATATGATGACATAAGTTCTTTTTAACTATTTCGGCTATATTTAAATAAAAAATCTTTAACTACAATAAAAAAAAATTTATTATATGCTAGACATATTGTTGAAAAATTTTGAACAAAGGAGTATGTTACCAACCAAAAATGTTTTTGCACTTTGTTTAATCCTATGTTGAAAAAACTTATTTCTAAAAATAAAAACCTAAACATAAAAAACATTTTGGTTTTCTTCTAGTTTTTAGAAGTAACAAAAAATCTAATCCATCGAAAAAATAAAAACTTTCCATAGGGTAACACTTCTGTTGATAGTTTTGATACCAGCGCACTGTAATTTCTTTTTTTGACAAGCCCCTTAACTTCAGTATCAAATAAAAAATATCAACGAGAAAATTACAAAAAATATGAATCTCTGTAGTAACTATAGTACAATAGTTAACACAAAATGACACTGAGAGAATATAATGACATAAGTTCTTTTCAACTATTTCGGCTATATTTAAATAAAAAATCTTTAGCTACATTAAAAAAAAATTTATCACATGCCAGACATTTTGTTGAAAAATTTTGAACAAAGGAGTATATTACTAACCAAAAATGTTTTTGCACTTTGTTTAATCCTATGTTGAAAAAACTAATGTCTAAAAATAAAAACCTAAACATAAAAAACATTATGGTTTTCTTCTAGTTTTTAGAAGTAACAAAAAATCTAATCCATCGAAAAAATGAAAACTTTCCATAGGGTAACACTTCTGTTGATAGTTCCGATACCAGCGCACTGTAACTCCCTTTTTTGACACTCCCCTTAACTTCAGTATCAAATAAAAAATAGCAACGAGAAAATTGCAAAAAAAATGAATCTCTGTAGTAACTATAGTACAATAGTGAACACAAAATTACACGGTTTTTTTTCTTACAAATCGTCTTGACATCAATATTATGGTGGCTCATAACCCCTGTACAGCCCATATTTTGTATATCTTATAAAAAATTATTAATAAAAGTTATGGGACGTGTCATTTGACCTGAAAATAATATAGCAAGTTCTAAATATCATGCCATGTTTCAAATAAAATTTTATTGTTCAATTATTCTCATACCCAAGCTTAAAAAAAAATTCAATACATTACTTTAATCTTTAATAATTTACATCTAATTTTTAATTTTTTACGCTTCTTTTTGGGAGTTCAGCTCAATTATGAACTACAGTTTTTGTAAAAAATACATTTGGATTAAGCTAGAATCATAAGTTTAATGGTAATATCCTATTTTACCGCTTGAAATGTAGATTATTATTATTTACATAATGTCAAGAGTTTTAATATTTAAGTATTTAATGTATATTCTCTTAAAATAATAAAAAATATTTCAGCCTATGGATACTATTGGATGCTGAACATTCACATATCGCTCAGATGGCTGTACCCCTCCTACTACATTGCATTACTCTTCCGTGCGGAGTTGAAACCTTTTGGTTAATTATAAAAAATGATTTTCTCGATGTAGACTGGCGCACTCGTTTCACAGCAGGTATGTTATTCTATATTATCTTCTTCTAAAAAATTATACGAAATCGCAAAGTAATATTCCATAAGAAAACTCTTTATCTTGAAAAGCCTAGCTCTTAAAGCTTTTTAATAATAATCAAAGTATAGTTAGCTGAGGATAACATAATAAGGGTAATTTTTGGATTTTAATTTATTCGTTAGAAGTCTTGATTATAAAAAGTGTGATTAATGAGAAAGTTTGATTGCGTGACCAACTAAAGACTAGATAGTGCCAATTTTTTGTGATGCAGAACTATAAGAAAAAAATTTTAATTAAGACTAGCATGCATTAGTTTTAAGTCAAATTAGTTTTAACAACCTTATTATTGTCTCATCCAACTGTTATCTAAAAAAAAATCAGTCAGTGGGTGCTTGGGCACCCAACTATGAACTTATACTTATTAAATATTTTTCTGTTTAATAAATAAACAATTATTAAGATTATAGTACGTAGATAAAAGAAATACAAAGAATCACCATGGCACGGCTTACGGCCAAGCTGGCTAGTAAGAGACTGCCTGCTTTCATCGAATGTACCGACTAATCCAAATCACTTCCTACGCCGATAACTTTTCTAATGTCGCGCTCGCACTAGCTACATACGCTCACACACTTATTCTTAGTCCTTGTATACGACACTTTCTATATATATATATATATATATATATATATTAATGCATGTGCCCCACCCTTACACACACTTGCACAGACATACACACGTATGACTATACGTGCGGACTAACACACAAAACACACGGTATACATAATACACTAGACATTGACAGTAAAAGTATGTATGTGGTGGACTATCAAGCCGAACGGTGATACTGTAGGGATCACTGATTCACTTATGTTGCTTAACATTAAAATTTTTGACAGATTATGACGCAATAGAGATAAAATAATTCATTCATAGAACCTAGTATGAATCAGCCAATAAAATAAAAGGGGATTGCTCTCTTTCTCTCTCTCTCTCTCTCTCTCTCTCTCTCTCTCTCTTTTGTCCCTTGCCTGTATGTACGGTAAAATAATGTTAAGCTTTGCTTTTAAAGTTTCGACGAAAATGGTTTGATTAAGTAAATGAAATAAATAATTCAACAACAATGATAAATCAAATTAATGATTAAACTGTAAATAAAAATTTTAAAATATAAACAAGTCATGAACCACAGTATAAGAGGCAGTACAAGTAGTTGTGTGGAAGGGACAGCTTGTGGCTGGATGGATACTTTGCTTGGCTCACGTGGAGAAGGTCGTGAGTTCAAGCCTGGTAAAAAGAGTTCTTTTTTTTTTATTGGAGAACTAAATTTTACTTTCGTCATACATTTTGATGATGAAGGAAATGGAAATTTAAATTCAGTTCCAGGATTCATTAAATTAACTACCGTTACACATTTTAAAATCCACTTCCGTTACATATCTTAGAGAGAGAGAGAAAATGTCAAAATCGTTAATTTACCTACGTAACGCGTCTGAAGAAGTATATCTTCAAAAATTAATTTTATTATCATGTTTTTCCAATGTTAATAGAATATGTTTATGTATACTATTAAGAGCTATTATTGTGTCATTAATATTACTGCTAGGAACAGTAGCACTAATGTCATCAACATAGATTTTTGAATATTGAATTTAAAATATGCAAGTGTTTAAAAGATTGCTTAATATATCCTGCAACGCCCAATTGGCCAAGAAGAAACTACATGGACTACTCATCGCAGAACCAGGCTTCTGTCTGTAAAATTTATTATTTTAAGTGAATTTTAATAATAGTCCATGATGAATGCAACTAAATCTAAAAATTTATGAAATGATAAATTAATTTTCAATATTTATACATGCCATCTCTGCTCAACCGCCCGTTTGACAGCTCGAAATAATTGTTATTATACAAAGTAATCGCATTAAAGCTAAAAAAAACAGAACTCATATGGTACAGTAAAATTAGAAAATTCTTTAAAAATTCAAAGTTATTCTTGATATTATACTTAGAAACCGGTAAATAAGTTTTGAAAAAATTTACAACTCATTTTGAAAGAATAAGCCTAAGGGGTTTGTTTGATTTGTGCACCTTAATAGGACCGTAACAACCTGCTAAGTTAAATTTATCTATGATATTCTCAAAGAAAAATTCTTTTATCTCCGAAAAGGTGCTTATCATCTAACTTTTCAATTAAATTATCTGTTGTGCAAGTTATATGATTTAAAGGATTTTTATTAATTTATTTATGTAACTTATTGTCCTTAAGACAAGTATTTATTTTTTTGATATAATCATCTTTATAATTTAACACCAGAGCTTCACCTCTATCAGCACTGGTAGCAAAAAGATTTCCATTAGCGCTAAGTAATTTTCTGCAATTATTAATCTCGCTTTTGATAATAGTATCAATTTGAATAATGTTCATTTTATCGTACATTACATTATTTTTTACAGGATTAAATGTATTATTTTTCAGCACGCTGCACTCTTCTACATTTTTACAGGAATGTAGATTAAATACTTTAAAACATTTAAGTAATATATTATCAGTACCATGATCATCATAAGAATTATTGAAATTTAATTTTCTACCAAAACTAAATGTGAAAATAACAACTGGTGGAATACTAACATCAGTTAGGTTATGTATCCAATTAGTTATTATACTATTTACAGCTTTATCATTTAAGCAGTTGTCAATGAAAATATTTTTAGTAGTCATACCATCACTTTGAGCGGATAAGTAAAATAAGTTGAATTTTTTATAATACAGTTGAGCAAACTGATTGTTTGAAAGGTGCTCAAAGCTAGTAACCGATTGCCAATGTTTATGAAACAAGAAGTTTTCATATAATTCAAAGTAATCATGCCCGATCTGAATACAAGAGATTTTTTAACAAACTTTAAACCTATTATCAGATATTTGAAGGTTTAACAATTGATTCATAACATTAAAAATTGATTGTATGATAAATTTTTTTTGTGTGACTGTAAAAATATATATTATATAAATGTTTGACAACATTAGTAATGTATATAGGATATAAGTTTTTACTGTCTACATTTGAATAAAGACTTGCATTAAAACCTAGCACTAGCTAGGTCCTTGCCAATGTTATAAAATGCAAGCAATCTATTACCAACTATATTGCCATAAAAACTTTTGTTAGAATTAGAACATAAGTAGCACTTACGAACAATCTCATAGATGAAATATCATGAACTCGTTGCATATCTAATGACAGCATCGTATAACTAGTTGGTTGTCTATAAACATCAAAGTACAGAGAAGAAATATGAAATTTTTTAGCCCAAACATTAAATCCAAGAATACTAGATTGCTTCTAAGAGCAGCGAGGTAATTCGATCGATATAATAAAACAACATTAAAGGGCTATGCTGTTCAGTTGTTATTTTTATGACAATGTTTTGATTACGCACAAGAAGTCCTTATTAAGTCTCCAAAATAATAAACAAAATTATTATAACAACAACAATTCATAGACAGCGATATATTAAGTGTGAATAAAATACAACAACTTACAAATTTCGTAATGAGCAACGTCTGAATAAGAATAAATACCAGAAAATTTGATATGCTCAATTAAATTATGGCAGTTACATCTCTATAATGGTTAAAAAAGTACAATAAGGCCAGGTGTAACCTGTAATGTGTATGTATATGTCATATGTGAGAAGAGTGGGCTACAATAAGAATTTGAAACTATTGATTATTACATATAAGAGATAAGCGGGCTACAAATAAAATTTTAAAGTATTTATTACTCTATTTTAGAAAATTTTTGTCACATTTAAATATTAAGTTTTAATTGTGTGTATCTGTAAGTTTGCGAAAAAGTTGATCAAAATTTAATTTGCTTACATCGGCTCAATAATATCATATACATTTGTTATCGGAAGTGGCTGTTTTATTTGCGAGATGATGGAATAGGTAAGCAAATAACTTGAAACTTATGGTCCGGCTCATAATCATTTTACGTAGGGTAAAAAAATACATTAGAACGAAACTTTTTCAAAGACAATAAAGTAAAGGTAAACATAAAGTCTGTCTTGCTCTGCAAAATATGCGGTTAGCATCGGCTACTGTTGACTCGTTGTTTTATGCAAAGTATTACATTATCGTAAGATTTCTTTTAAATAGTCTTCTTATAAGTGTTGAGCATCTTGAGTTATCAGAAAATAATACTGCTTTAAATTTAAGAACTCTAATATTCTAAAATTAGTAACAGCTTTGTTGGCTCCAAAGTAGCGTGAGATTGTCGAATAAAAATTTGCATGAAAGTTTTACAAGCTTTTGATCCATGTGCTTATAATGACGTCTTCGTCGTGGAGCTGGAAACGACATTTTCGTTGGCTAATAATAATTAGCTTTGGTTGGGGCCTCGTTATCACTTCACAACGTGGCTCCCCTGGGTTGTGGGTTTGGGCACGCCATGTAAGGGGAATACTACTCTAA
The DNA here is from genome assembly GCA_030522625.1 of Copidosoma aretas. Classification (NCBI taxonomy): domain Eukaryota; kingdom Metazoa; phylum Arthropoda; class Insecta; order Hymenoptera; family Encyrtidae; genus Copidosoma; species Copidosoma aretas. The sequence continues at coordinate 6,742 of JAPYYV010001872.1, forward strand.
ATAGATCAAATACGCTGTCGCAGACAGCCATCAAAGGTAGGCATGGGAGTGATGGCCCCATTCTGTGGAAGGACAAAAGATACATAACATCAAGAAAAGTGTACGAACACGCATTTCTGATGATTTTGACATTTCTACCTCTCTGACTTTTTACCTTTCTATCGTTCCACCTTCTTACCTTGCTACAAACGAATGAGTCTATTTTCTGTATCTAGCTGGTGCTAGAAAATCTGGATTCAAATATACTGCTTAAGAAGGATGTGTGGCATGACTTAGGCATTCACAGTAGCAGTGAAACTTCGAATGATCATTCTTGGTGTAGGCCGCGAGAGCACGCGTACGTAGGGACAAGGGAGGTGCGCAGGCCACACTCCTAGTACGGTGGACCCCCCTGATGGAATCGGAGCGGGTCTCTTGTGGGCGATTAACTTGATACTTATAGTCAACCAACATTGAAACCAAAACCAAACCGAAACTAGAAACCAGAACCGAAACCGATAGGCACCTAGCAATCAAAGGGCAAATAGAAGTAGGTAAGTATACCTTTTTGCACGGCGAAAGTGTAAGAAGTAATTTGGAAAGGGGTTTTTGTTAACAGAAAACTTTTAACAAACTTAAAATAATCTAAAGTAGGTAATAAAAGAATTTTGTACGCATTTCTGAATAATGAATGGTACAATGATGCGCTTACTGATGTCCACGGACCAAGGACAGAAAAGGTCAATTATATTAAAGAAAGTTTCTTTGCACAATTAAACAGAATAAATGACATAAGCTAATCGTTTGATATTGAAATCATACTAGGGGATCCAAACGCTATAATAGGCTGGAACGATTTTTTCAGTACAACCACCGGGAAAAAGAGCCTCCATGAGCTGAGTTATGATAATGGTAGAAGAGTTATCAGATTCACGGTATCAAAAAACCTTGTTATTAGGAGCTCTAAATTCAGACATCCCAATATCCACAAAGCATCGTGGACGTCCTCAGACGGCCGCGGCTTAACTAAGAACCAAATCGATCGTGTATTAACTGATAAGACTCATAGCTACAATATTCTTAATGTTAGGTCATATAGAAGGGCTGACTGCGATTCTGACTGTTTCCTGGTAATAGCTAAGGTGAGGACGTGTCTTATGATAGCCAAAGAGCATTATTCAACTAAATCTAAAAAAAATTTGCACTGGAAAAACTAAAAAACTTCAACAAACTCATAGAGTACCGACAATAAATAAATAACTGCATAGATGATCGAGTGGTGGGCACGTTAGACTGGGAGCTGGACGTCGATAAAGAGTGGGAAAACATAAACAATGCGATAAAAGAAGCAAGAAACGAGATTGTAGGACACAAACCTCTAAAAAAACACAAGCCGTGGTTTGACGACGAGTGCTCAAAGTTAACGGAGGTCCGCAGAGAGGCTAGAATAGTATACCTGTACAGTAAGAATAAACTTTTTTAAGTAAACTATTGAAATTGCAGAACAGTAACAAGCATAGGGAAAAAAAAGAGACATGAATAGGAGAAAAATAAAATTGTTACTAGAACGGAGAATTATAAAAAAAAAACAACGCGCGTAAAATTTACCAATGAATAAATTCAACTTGTCAAGGTTATTAGATTTAAAACGATTGTATTAAATACGGTTGCATTAAATGGTAAAATGATGATGGATGACGGGGAAGCATTATCAAAATAAAAAACAACTTTAATGAATTACTTAATATACACGCAAATAACGAAAATAGTGAGCCTCAAGATATTGTTACTGCAGAGATGGAGGTGAATAGACCGGCACCTAATTTTCATTTTGGCAGATGAACCCCCCGCGCGGGAGATATCATAGAAGACTATCAACGTGGGTTGAGACGTAACAGATCAACTTTTGATCAAAAGTCACAATCAGCCAAATACATAAAGACAATGGGAGTTTAACAAGGAATTCTGGCAACTATTTATAGACATCAAAAAAGCGTACGGCTTCACTATCAACTCAAAAATGTACTATATCCTGGTGTCTCTTGGGGTTCTAAAGAAACAAGTAGCTCTAATATGTATTTGCATGCAAGACAGCACAAGGAGAGTTTGCGTTAAGAACAAACTTTTCAAACATTTTTAAATACACGGAGGTTTAAAACAAGGGGATCTACTATCTCCAGTACTGTTTCATTTGGTTGTAGAATACGTAATTCGATATGTTCAGGAATATGAACGTAGGATAACTCTATACTGGACTACGCAACTGCTGGAAAGCGTGTACAATTAAAGTATGCTGGGCGACAACGAGGAAGCTATAATACCGAACATGTGAAAACCGATCGAATAAGTGGGAGGGGTAAGACTTGAAATAAGCGTAGAAAATGCTAAATACATGATTGGCAGTACATGGAATGATCCTAGTTTAACCACGTTAAGAGTTAGGGGAAGACCGTTTGAGAGGGTTTCAAAGTTCTAATATCATGGGGTAAATATTATTAAAATTAATGATTTCCGAGACAAGATTAGACAGAGACCACAGTCGGCGAAAGCTTGTTATTATAGAGCTTGTAAACTATTGAAGTCACGACTTATTTCAAAAAATAAAAATAAAATTTCAATGGGGATTGGAGGATTCTGTATAATATGGAGGTCGAGCAATAACATGACGACCCAAGCATAAGCCAGGTAATAAAATCACGTAGACCGCGATAGGCTGGACTCGCTACTAGGATGGAAATGCAAAAAACCGTATATAGATTTATGATCGCGTAACTAGAGGAAACCAGATTGCGTGGCAGACCAAAAAAAGATAAAAAGATAGTGTTAGAAACCCTGAGAAAAATGGATAAGTTAGGTTATACGTCGTAGTTAGATGTAACCAAAGCTAGAAAAAAGTGGCAGAAAAGAGTATACTTGACAATAAATTTTCGCATTTCTAATGCCACTGTATAATAATGAAACAAGTAACAGACTTGTTGATGAAATTTCTCACTTACAAGTTTTAGTTTTTTCTTACCAAACAATATGATCGCTTGATACTTCACAATTCTTATAAGAAACAAGGATTATGTAATAAATTTTATAAGTTAATTCCTCAGAATTATTTTAAAAACCAGAAAGATAATTATTCTTGCTAGCCTGGTAACCTATGTAGTAGGTGGAGAGCCTTCGAAAATTGGTTTCATGGTCGGGAAACTTAAGAGAAGACACTAAGACTTTAAACAATAAATCTTCAGAATTTCACGAACAGAACATTTTAATTAAATATTTTACTTTTAAGTATTTGTTTGTTCTTGTAACAATACAGTTTAAAATGTTAACACGGAATTGTATGAAAGATCCGACCTTTTTTTATCCCGCCTAAAAAAATCATTAATCCTCCTTGGACCACCATTTGAATCTTTCGAAACTTATAGATATTTTATAAAGACCTTCTTTATGATAGTTATCTTTAAAATTACTTTTCATCATTTTTAAGTGAAGTGCAACAAAAAAGATTACTCGTATTTTCTATTGATTGTAAGTATTTCAAGTATTTATACCGTATTTTCTATAAAACATTTAATTTTGGGAGAAAATACATTGTTTACTGACATTGAAAGTTTTATTATTTCTTTCAAACTAGTACTTAAATATGATTTTAATCAAATCAGCTAATTTTTATTATATGTTAACAATGGTTTTCTCAATCTTTTGAATTATTTTATGATTTTTAGATAGCTAAGACAGTGCCAAAACGTGTTCTTGATTGCTTACGAATAAAAAATGTTACTGTTAAGGTAAAAAGCATAGAAAATTAATCGTTTGTTTTACAAAATATACTGTCCATTGTAATATATCTAAAACTGTTTACTCGATACCAAGATTTTTAGAAAAAAATTTCTAGTTGGAGGTGAATTTAGAGATAGTGCTCATTTTTTTAGTGGTTAAAACTACTATTTACTAGTATTTTCTATTATTTTTTTGAATACATATACGACAATTTTCATGAAAAATTAAAGTTTGGGGAGAAATGTGTTAGTCATTTATGTAAGCGGTGGATTACTCTTTCAAGAGCATTGTCAGGAAAAATACCGAAATACTTACTTTTTTTTTCTTGCCTCCTTAATAAAAGGCATTATCATTGTTATTAATATTTTTTTTCTATTAATATGTTGATAGACGTACCAAATATGCATATTTTTATACCTAAACCAGAGGGTATGCAAAAGTTTCGGTCAAAATCACTACAGATCTCCTTCTATTTTCATTGCAAGTATGTATTTTTTTTTTCTTGAAATATTGAACAGATACCGAAAAATTCCTGAAAATAAAATTTTTGGGATAATGTTTGAAGGTGGGTTTAACCTTTATAATCTGCATATCGACCGCCAAAAATGACACGTCTCTAAATTTTTTACTTCTCTACTAAATCCCAAAATCGGCTTGTGACACCATATAAGTGTACCTTGTCAGATCTTTTTTTTTGTAGCTTAAGCTGTATTAACCTCTATATAAATATTACATTCAAGTGCATGTATGTATACACTTACGCAGCAGACTAACTAAAAGTTGGCTGTCTTACAATACCAATAATAAATTGGTGCATGCACAAGAAATCTAAGGGTCTAATAATGACAATTGTTTTTAGTGCGAGGAGGTGAGCTTATCGTACATTTGACACTATAGCTTGACAGCGAAGGAGCCTTGTATCCGCTGCTTTACCTGAAGAATTTTTATGATTGATTTTAACCTACTTTCTACATAACTTGACTCTCTTTTCCAAGAAAAGAAGTGATGTTTGATGATAATAAGACTTTAGGCGAAGGCATAGTACGTAAACATTGTTCATATTTAATGATTTGCATTTTAAAAATCATGGTATAACAATTCACCCAGTACTGCATGTACCGTACGGTGCGACATGAGGAAGTAATGTACGGAAGCAGCAGCCGCCAATATCTGTTCGTGCAGTTTGAGAACGTACATGCAGTTCGTGGAATATTTAGCCTCTTGACTACATACGATTTTGTGTCATGATTTTTATAATTGATGTATATCCATAATTTAAAAAAAAGCATTAAAAGTCTCCAGAACATCGTGAATTAGTAATTTAAATCGTAATGTTGTAAGATCAAGATCTCACTAGGCTCAACCTTTACGAAATAGTCTTATTGTCCAGTTGGGTACAAGTTAAATTATCTTTTCATTGTTCGGATCGGCGTGGTTAGTACTAATCACCATTACCCATACTATATTATTGCATAGAATATTCGTTCTCTTTTATAACCGATATTCTGCGTTAACCTGAAATTATAAATCAGTGAACGTAGTACTGTATGCCTATATACGATGCAGACATCACAGAAATAGAACCTTGTTGTTATCTACATCCAGGGGCTCAAAAACGCATTTTCATTAAATAACCTGCATATTTATTAGTCCTCCGCTTGCTATTAAATGAGATAATATATTAAACCGCTTGACTCATCAATCCATGCAGTTTCTACAAATGTTAAAGAAATTAAAGAAATTTAATGAAATCAACAGTATGGCAGGGAAACATTTTTAAATCAGCTCATGTCAGAAAGCACCTATGATTTCTATTTAGTGGTTTAATGACGCTGTTATGCAGCTCCTATGAATAATTTATCTTTAGTGATTGCATTACATCACCATGCAGATACGGCAAGTTTATCAGATATGTCACTGTGCATCTAGAGTTTAACAGGTAAACAGTTTAAAATAAGTTCACACTGTTTGAGCGAGAACAAATGATAAGTGAGAATTTTCGTCATCAGCACAATCAAAAGTATTAAATTGTGGTGAATTAATTTAAAGCGACAAATTAATCCACGATTTCTTTCTAGTGGCTTGAACAAGTTGATTAATTTTCCGTAGCTCATACATCTTACAGCTTCTTCTAGGATTTTTCAGGACTGAACGTTGAGAAAGCCAAGGCAAACCTATCGATCAGTAGTGAAACGGATTGGCTCTATTTAAAAATTAACAGTATTACAAGACAAATGATACTCCATTAGGTAAGACCGATGAATAAAAACTGTAAGTTTACACATCACTGTCATGTGAGACTGTACGTAAACAAGAAAACCTAAAGTTTAAACTGCAGATCTGAAGGTTGGACAAGCAAAAACATAAAATATTTTTTTGAACTTCTATGCACTTCAAGTGTATAATACTTGCGTATGTAGTTAATATTAAGTCTTAGTTAGCTGTCATGTGTAAATGTCTGTTTTTCATCCATCGGTCTCATTTCAAAAGATATCTCTATCACAAAAACAATCTGCTTACGATACTTAAAATTTTAAATACTATTGAACATATGCACAAGTATCTTGGCTTTCTCGTAGTTAAACAATAATTAGAAACATTCCTTGAGCATAATAATACGATAGTTTGAGACCATTGTGTGTTAATTAGAATACCAGGGTCCTAACATCTATGTAATTATGCTCAAAACTGTTTTTGTATCACCAAAAATTGTTATTGCGATGGTGATATCTGTCTAGGATGTGACCGATAAATAAAAAACAGAAATTATCACGAATCAATCAGCCAAGACTACATGCAAACTAAGGACTAGAGTAATATAGACTTAATATGCCCAGAAATTTAGAGAAATGTTTTATATTATTTGTGTATATTAGATTCTAAGATTTGCAGCTTATGATACAATGTTTACTTTGTTTGCCTATAGTGTTTGTTGATTTGTGTGTGTGAACTAACACTTCTTGTTCATCGGTCTCACCTGTAACTAATGTCACTACCACAAAACATTTTAGGAGCATTATGTTAAGAAAACTTTAAGAACATTGTGTAGATTAGAATACTAGAAGTTCTAAGAATCGAATAATCATATTTATAACATTGAAGTGATACCAAAAATTGTGTAATAATTAGGTAATTATTGGAAAATTAAGTGTAAGTTTTAAAATAAATGCTACACACGTAAGAGACCAACAGTTGCACCCATCAGATGCATACATTTGGTTCATGTGAGATAGAAAGTGTAACACTACGTAAACTGCTGTTCAGATGTTAGAACTACTCTTAACGTCTGAAAGAGATTGTTGTAATCTTTTGAAATTTTTTATTATTTGCAGTGTACCGTTTGCAGGTAACATCTGTATTATAGATTGATTGAAACTGGCAAATGGTAGCAAGATCTTATATTATTTGTTTCTATAAGATTTTGACATATTTAGTCTATCAGTTCAGGTTTTTAAAAATAAAATACAGTCTTACTTGACTTGTCTGTATGTAAACTTGTATTTTTTATTCATTTGTCCCAGTTGTAACCAATATCACTACCACCAGAATGCAGATATCCTGAAGAATTCTTTATCTAATTACCAGGAATTTTGAGTCCTTGACTAGTAACTTTCTAAGGTCTTTATTAACCAATCAGGCCACCTTTAAAAATTATTGCTTGAGCATATTGCTTATAGTACACTATTTATCGCTAAGATTCTGTTAGAAATTACACCTTTGGTAGCATCAATAATTATGCAACAGAAGACTTCTAAAATACGTCTTAGAGACATTATGGACACTTTACAGTGCTTCTTTGTTAATATCAGAGATAAGGATGGCATGTAGACATTTATAAGAAAAAAGTTTACTGCACACTTGCAGAACCTCGTAAAATATGAGTTAATTTAATCTAAAAATATTTCGATATCATCATAAAAATACCTTTTACTTAATGTAAAAGATTTGGCAAGTTTCATGGGTTAAAACTAATTATCTGTACTGCTTTTAATAAATATTTTAAAAGCCTGTAAGTAATCTAATCTTCTGAATAAAATCGGAGTTATTTATTTATTTGAACAAATGAAGTTTTCATCCTTATATTGTAAATTTTAAAAGAAACAAAATCAATAAAAATTTCAAGGCTTATGTTTTTAAGTATATTTAATCACACAAAATATTTGTCTCTTTTTTTTATTATACTTATTCAATTCTATGTAAAAAGCTTCTTTTAGAAATTTTGCTTTGTGATAAGGAAAGGTATATTTGCTATTTTTTCTGTAAAAAATACGCCATTATGTCAATTAACATAATTTTAATGTGTAATAGTAATGTAATGTCATTTTGTTTACGGTTGAAATACATTTTTCTTGTTACCAAGAATCAAATTTTCGGAAAAATCTTGTTTTCTAAGATTGAATGAAGCAAATGAACATAATCAAAAATGTGTTTTTTCAAATTATTAAAGGGCTCCACGCATTTTAGGCTTAGTCCGCCGATCTCCAAACTTTAATTTACACGAGCATTTTTATGATTTTTAAAAATCTTATAACGTATAATCCTGATTTTTGTTGGTTTAATTTTTTCTTTATCTATTATTTAAAATACAATATTAAAATATACCCGCTTTTTGCCAGGCTCGACTAAACACACAAAGAATAAAAGGCTCCAGTCACGTGACAATTATTCTTTAATTACAAGACATATTAAAAAGCAAGAAGCTTGACAGTTTTTTATTGATATTATTTATTCACAAGTCCAGAATCTAATGATCGAATCTAAATCTATTAATATCATTTAATAACTGTCATCATAGTTATTAAGAGTAGTAAGGATAAATAGTTTTAACCTATGAAACTGGCCCTAACGTTCACATTTGTTAGAAGGTAATTTCTATGACGAATTTATATGAAGTGTTACTATTAGTATGCTTGCAGAAATATATTGAATTTATCAATAAATGTCGTAAAATGTTGTGTCATTAGCAAGATAGGATTATTTTTAAACGCTTACCATAAACATAATCATAGTATGTGAGTACATTATTAGTAGGTACTCATTTGGCACTATACTTGCGTGTAGGCACTGTCATACAGAAATAGCGTAGCCTCCAAACATAAAATTGCGAGACGGAAAAAATTTGCTTAATTCATATTACCTACGAAACCCGTACAGTCTATTATTATTGATCTAGAGCTACCAGTGAAGAACCCTATTTCAAAGATCTTTTCACATAAATATGTAGATGAAAGAATGGTTTTTAACTTTTAGGCGAAAATAAAGTTACACGTATGCATTTTATCATAAGAAATTTCTGTGCTATAGCCATACATTATTGGCGTAGGTGTATATTTTTTTGATCCATAAAGGAAGTTGTAAGAAACAACGAAATAAGTGTTTTAATAAGTAATTTACTTGATTAAGATATAATTATTAGATTATGTACAATACAAACGTAAGTTTTTCCTTTTGGTATGTTTTTTGGTTTACCTGAAAGTTTTTATTTTCATGGCTATTCGAATTTAAATACGAACAATGTAATAATTGTAAAACTATCCCAGAACATCAGACATTTTAATGACTAATTTAACTGAATCTAATAAAATAAAACATATTTTATTAATCTGTACAGTTAACATTCAAATTTTAATTTAACGCTTACTGAATACAAAAATGGTATTTAAAATTTCATGTATAATCGAAGTATGTGTTGAAGTGAATATTTTTTTGTGCAATATCTTAGATGTCAAAACCCAAATGGTAGTCTAAATCGTTGTCCGATGTTGTTGCAGACATTTTTTAATGTAAATAAGTTTAGTTTAAAGTCGTAGTAGACTTGACTGCGAAGTAAGAATTTTATACAAATTTTTGGTGCCTATGAAAAAAAGTTCTATAACAGATCAATAACAGTAACTTATAAGTAATGATAACATGTATTATTATTCCATTGTTTGGATAAGTCTTGGCCAAAATTATCTTGATCTAAGGTTAAAAATGTTTCTCTTTTACTTACCTTAAAATGAAAAAGTATTTATTTAATTATTTAATAACTGAATAGATACGGAAATTAATTAATGTTCTACGGCATATTAATTTTGCGAGACACAATGATTTTAGCAACCTTCCGTTAACCCAGTAACTGGTTTTTTCAACCTCTTCGTACTACGCGTTTTTTCCTGTTTGTATTTGTGTCTGTAACTTTGATTTCTCGCCCTTGTCATTCACATATGTTTTTATTAATAAAGCCTAACGTTGATGAGACTATTCTGTTGCGCAAAATTAGTTTGCCTTAAAACATCATCTTATTCCTGTATCCATTAAGTAATAATATGGAAGGCAAGAAAAATCATAACTTTATTTATTTTATTTATGACTAGCCGGCAAGAGACGCAATGTGTTATACTGTTATGAATTTATCTTCGGTAATCATTTACAAATAATAATAATTCGTTTATTTCTATGCTGGTACCAATATCACAGACAATAATTTATAAATGACAATAATAGGATTTGTTTCTTTTCGTTTTATGTAAGGTTTAGGCTTCCCTATTTTTATTTATTTGATACGCTTATAAAAAAAAAACCATAAAACAATAAAACTTATATATGATTTGTGTCTGTTTTTCTTCCGTTAGAAAATTTTACTTTAAATATCATAAGAGTTATTCCTATATTAGAGAAATGTATCACTTTGCTTCAAAACTTTTTTAAGGAAAAATTATTTTAATATCTTGTTCATGTTGTAATATTTTAGTTAAAATTTTGCAGTTGACGCAATTGAAATATTTACTCAAACACATCCTTTAATTATTTAATGCATTTATAATATTTCGTTATGTTCAAAGGGCACAATAATTTCTGTTCGCCTATTAATCATCAATAAGTCAGTTCTTTATTTACACATCATAATTACGTTGCTAAATCACAGAAGGGATCGAAATTACTATGTAAAATTCCTTAGATTTTGTTGCTGCTCTAAAGTCTGTATTCGTGGCTAGAATAGGGTCAGGTTGGATCGACTTAAGCGAGCTGTGCGGCTCTAGTCTATGCTTTCGCCGATACTGCCCAGTAAGATATTTCAGAAAAAGGTTCTTAATGAGGTGATTCGCCTATAAAGATCTATGAATGGCACGAAGGGAACAAGATTTATTTTCAGAGGATGGCTGTCGTGGCTTTGGGCGGTGGCAAGCTTTTTAGGTCCGTTGTGGCAAGTGCTGGGCCCAGTTTTTGTGCTTGTTTAGGGTTTTACCTTAAAGTCTGGATCGACGTCTGCTGCTTGGCCATCTATGGGTTGGTCTGTTGCTGGACCATGGGGTAGGTGGGTTGGTCTGTTGTTGTGGCTTGGTGCCGTGACCCCGCAGGTAAACAGGGCCTGGCAAAGCCGTTATTGATGATGCCGGCTAGGTTGACGTTCTTGATACACAGCAGCTGCAAATCCAGCATACTATTGTACAACAGATTTCGTACCTCCTTGTTGTTGACCTGGGCTACTTTGATGTCGTTCACTCGAAGACCTAAGGGCATCTCTACGACACAGGTCCTTAAAAGAGCATCTGTGACGTAGATAGTCGAGGTATCTACGTCAACGTAAAAATGACTTGTTGGAAGATTAGTTGCACGCAAAAATAAGTAGCTCGTGGTCGTTTCTGAATAAAAATCTGCGATCTTAAAGGAATCAGCTGAAGTGCTTGATCGCAATATAAGGGGAAAAAAGCTTCCTTCTGTGAACGAAATAGATCCTTTCAATTCGTGTAAGCGTCTGTGAATTGAAAGACACTAGGTGCGACTCAGAGTTAACAAGCTGTTCGAGCTCTGCCCCTATCTTAAAGTCCGCGGTGTAAGTTGACAAAGCCAGCGGAGCATTTGGAGAGAGATAGAACGAGATAGTGGAATATTGTAGAGCTTGCTCGTAGCGATAGGAGGTTCTCTTAGCAGCAAAGTCCCAGTGCAGTCCTGGCTTCTTATTTCCAGAATGTCGAGTAAGCATAGTATTAAGAGGTGATCATAGGTGGGCTGCGATAAAAATGCTGCGTCAATAATATTTTTGCATGACTAAAAACCTGCAGGGCTCCTGGATAGCAGTTAACTTTACAAATTTTTTAAATGGTGTCAACCTTGTCTGTGGGTGGCTGAAACTCCTATAGCGTCAGCGTAAAACCAAAGAAGTTGACCTGGATTTCCTCAAAGTCACATTTGTCCTGCTTTACTAAGAGACTTGGATCTCGCAGTGTTGCGAAGAGCTGTCGTAAATAGTGGAAGTGTTTCTCATCGTTCTTGAAAGTGAAGATGATGTCCTTAAAGTAGTTAGTCAACGTAAACAAACGAAAGTTCTTACAGCAGCGAGTGCGTTAAGCCCTAAATGGTTTTAGTTGCATTCCTGAGACCCATGTGCATGCTCAGGAACTCATATAAGCAGAATAGTTTTGCTACCACCGTTTTGCAGATGTCTCCACGGGCCTCTGACAGAATGCCCTCTCTAGTTCAATAGTAGAGACCACCCTGGTCCCTGTGCCATGGCAGCTGTGCATAAGGTCCTTTATCAGTGGAGGCAGCTAACGATCAGGCCGGTCGCAAGCATTTAGAAGCCAGTAGTCTCCAGTGATACGAAATGCTTCACCAGACATTGGCACCTGGTGAAGTAGACAGAACTATTGGCTGGATGACAGATGCACAATTTCCAGTCCAGCGATTCCCTGAACATGCATTTGTAAGCCTTAAAGTGCTTATTGTGCCAGCCTCAAAAACGTTCGTAGACTGTAGGCCCTCTTGCATGTATTCGGTAGGCCACAGTTGTTCTGGACAGCTCAGCATGCAGTCTTCTAGGTGTGACAATGTCTGCAAAATCTGCAACACGAACTGCCAAATTAAGTAACTGCCAGCTCTGCATGTTAACGAGGAGGCCCGCATGAACCAAAAAGACTGCACCAATGATGGCTCCATGGATGTCTGCAATGATAGAGGGATAGGTCTAGGTCCTTCTGAGCCCAAGGTTAAGCGTGACCATGCGGCGCTCGTAAGTTGCAATGAGCAACTTATCTGCAGTTAAGATGTCAAGAGGTTAAGCAGTAAGATTTTGACTTGTAGCTGAGCGTGGTAAGAGAGAGAGAGAGAGAGATGACAGAGCCTGAATTTACAAAAAAACTCAGGCCAGGATTTTCGGTGAAGACATGAAGGTGGTTTTCTTGGGGCAGCTCGCTGCCGTGGGCCGCTTGAACCGACTGCAGCTTATAGTTACCTAGCCCTTGCACAAGTTTCCAGGCATACGATCGTTCACACCTCCGTGCATTACTGCTAAAACGTTAATAGAACAAATAGTAACTCATCTGGAATAGAGATAGTGACGTTATTGCTGCGGCCTCTGCTGCGCTTTCGATGACGCAAGGATTAACTGCGTAAATCTGTCGTGGGTGCTTCTTGAAGATATTTTATCGATGCCTGTAGCTTTACCATACCGCAGCAACGTGCAGCCATATTCGCAACCTGAGATGACATGGTAGTTAAATTTCCCAGAAGCGAAGGAACACGATTCAGAGATTGAATCCATGGAGTTTGGTGCGGCCGGACTGCATCCACGGATATGGATATGTCTGCCATGTGGTCGGCAGCCTCCACCAACTAATTAAGAGTGGTATTTATGAGAATGCACAGTATCCCTTGCGTCGATAGTAAGGAGGTCAGGCCACTTGACCTTTAGCACGTCGTCAATAATCGCGGTGATGGTTAGGCCACGCATATGACGCAGCAGCTTAGGAGGGGAACACTCTTCGACGTGCAGCTGCACTGAAAACAAAATAAAGTCACTATAGCTTCAGAGTAGAGCAGCTCTGAAGAAATATTTGGAGAAGCATACGTAATGCATGTGTTTTCTTCATTTGAAGCAGCTTCTACTCCACACCGTCGAGTTGCAAGTGATCTATATATTGTATACATCTATTACAACTTGATGGTGTTCCCGGTTCGAGCATAATATTTTGACTCGTACTTCAAATTTAAAATAATATATAATGATTAAATAATTAAGTTGGTAGCTAGGCCCCCTACCTTACTGATATTCTTCCGATTTGCCTGTTTGGTCTGAATTTTAATGTGTATAGCGGAGCCCACAGACTTTTTTCACAAAAAATAAATAAAGTTTTCGTTTGTTAGGGCCCAGCAATCATCTCTATGACCTTATTATCTTATGTTTAGATTACGATTATCGGTTTATGCAAATATTTAGCCTTACGACCTGCTGTGTTATTAAAAAGTATCTATACAGTCACAGAATTAGTTCATGATTATCAAAATATGACCTATGTATATACGCTACGTGTTTCAACTCTCGATAAAATGTTAACATTTTAGCTGAATTTTCAGCTATTTCTTTTTAGATGTATTCATTTCTGGCAATAGTTATGTACACTTATAAGTACAAGTCAATTTATATCGGCAAGACTAAATTTTGACAATGATATTAATCAAAACAATAAAAATAGTTTTTAATTTTAAATATAGCTGTATAAATTATTTGGTCACCTTGACTAAAGTCATTATCGTCGATTTTTCAACATTGTAAAGTTTTCTATAATTCAATTCCTTTTTTGACGTGTAAGCAAAAATTTGTGACTAACCTTTTTGGTATCTGTTTGTAAACGTTTATTTATATAGTATTTCAGCTTTTATTACCAGTATTCCAAATTTTAATTGATATTAAAAACAAATAGCTAAGATTCATTTAAAATCAGATGCATAAAATAAATAAGAATCCTATTCACAATAGCACCGTTTTTTTGAAAAAAGTATTAAATTTGCGAGAAATCTGCGTAAGTACAAATTTTTTTATACAATAATATTTAAGTATTATCTTGAACTATATCGTTTTCTGGGCTCTAGTAGCTAATGTTAAAGTAGTTTTTGAAAAACAACAGCAAATTAACAGAAAAAAATGCTAATTTGCCAATTTTTAAACTCTTGCTGAATAACAACGGCGCACAGCAGGCAGATTCGGGTTTTAAATGTCAAAAACCTAATATCCCAAAAACAAAGAACAATAGCTGAAAACTTTTGTCAAAACTTGATGCTAAGATCATAGAAAATGAAGGGAAAATATAGGAAAAGCTTACTCGCTAAAACCTTACCTCTAAATCAATGAAAAAACTAAAAAAAAAATACATTCTGCGCCGAAAATTTAAAAAAATGGTGTAACTTTCTCAACAAAAATTGTTTCTTGAACATCTATTTACATTACAACCAAATTCTTAATTAACATGCCCTAACATAACCCCAAATGTAAGACTTCGAATTTTTATTTGTCCGAAATTTAATATCTTGAGATAGATCATAGGTAGATAAATAATTTTTGTTAAAGATTAAAGCTGGGATCATCGACAATAGATAAAAACTATAGAGAAAGAATAATTGCTAAATCCTAGCCTCCAAAATTAATGGCAAAAAAAAACAACATAAATACGTTGTGAGCTGGAAATTTACAAAAATATTGTAAGTACCTTTATAACTATTGTTTTTTTTAAAATATGGTTGCAATTGCAAGTCACAATAAAATCACGTTACTTTATAAAAACAAATCCAAACTTTACGAAGAGAAGCGAACAGAACTAAACCGTTCGAGGTTACAAGCTCGACTGTTTAATATTTTTCAACAACAAAGCAATACCTAGCAACGCATATCAACATTTTCGTAGCGCGGCAATTCATACATTCTATGGCTTTTTAAACGTGCTCTTAACATTACCTTCTTCTTATTTAGATTATCGTCTCGACAATTACAAAATCATACGCAGTTAGCACTCCTAAATATCACCATCTTCTTCTGATGTTGCTCCAGGATAACAATACAGCTCCAGGATAAAAAATGACTCTACTTGACCCCCTGCCAAAGCACGAAGTACATTGCATCCGACTGTACGAGGGTGGTCCGATAAGTAGTTAGCCTACAAAAGAAAAACAATAAATTTTGTAAAAATTTCTTTTTATTTTTCAACATAATGTCCATGTAACTCGATACACTTAATCCAGCGATGCTCCAACTTTTTTAACCCGTCTGAAAAATAAGTTTTCTCGAGGTCTGCA
>JAPYYV010001873.1:0-22535 GCA_030522625.1 Copidosoma aretas
CATATTTTCTCAGTAGTTGTGGTTGTTGTGCACACATCATGAGTACACTTTTTATGGGTTCCATCTTCAGAACACAGGCAATGATTACAGTCATCGATGTACCACGATGCGCCAGGAGTGCAGATTTTCTCAGTGGTTGTGGTTGTAGTGCACACATCATGAGTACATTTCTTGTGGGTTCCATCATCAGAGCACATACAGTGATTACAGTTATCAATGTACCAGGATGATCCAGGAGAGCAAATTTTTTCAGTAGTTGTTGTTGTACACACATTGTTAGTGCACTTTTTATGGGTACCATCATCGGAACAAAGGCAGTGGTTACAGTCGTCAATGTACCATGCTTCTCCTGGATGACAAATTTTAACTGGGGTCGTAGTGCAGGGATTATTAGTACACTTTTTGTGGGTGCCGTCACTTGAACACAGACAGTGGTTACACTCATCTATTAACCATGCTTCTCCGGGATTGCATATCCTTCTCTCAGTTGTCGTCGTCGTACACACATTATTAGTGCATTTTTTATGCGTTCCATCGTCAGAACAAAGACAGTGATTGCAGTCATCGATATGCCATGCTTCTCCTGGATGACAAATCTTTACTGGAGCAGTAGTGGTGCAAGGATTATTTGTACACTTTTTGTGCGTGCCATCAAGTGAGCAGAGACAGTGATTGCACTCATCGATATACCATGACTCCCCAGGATTGCAGATCTTCCTTTCAGTTGTTGTTGTTGTTGTACATACGTTATTAGTGCACTTTTTGTGGGTTCCATCATCAGAACAAAGACAGTGATTGCAGTCATCAATGTACCATGCTTCACCTGGATCACATATTTTTGGAGATGCTGTAGTGCAAGGATTATTCGTACACTTTTTATGTGTACCATCTTGAGAACATAAACAGTGGTTGCAGTGGTCAATATACCATGATTCTCCAGGCTCGCATATCTTATTCTCGGTTGGCTTATGCCCTAAAACAGATCGTATCATATTCAGTAGTATCGAAGCTTTAGTTTTTTTTATGAGTAGAGTTTTGTATCACTTCAAATTATAATTCTGATACAATAAACATTAATGTAATTGTAAATAATGGAGGAATTATATTGTTTAATTCTATGTAATCTGATGTGTTCAATTATCTACTGTTATTGATACATATGTATGAACGTAAAATATCAAATTTGGTAACTTTAGTTTAGTACTATTTATAATGTTAACGTATATGATATGCATGTGAATGACAGCTTAAGTTTTTTTAAATACTAACAGATTACAGACTGTTCATCATTTTCATTCAATTTTGTTTGTACTTCATGAGTTAAATTTTAATGGTTGGATTTACTATAAGTTACCTGGTTTTTTGCAATCTTTATCAGTACATGAAGCTTCTTTGCCATCTGCACTACATATACAAATGTTACAGTCGCGATGGAAAGATTTTCCAGGCTCACAGCAATATTGGCCCTCTAATAATCATGATTTGTACAATTAAATAAATTAAAATGCATACAAAATAGTTAGTAATATTTCATACCCTCCTCCCACTCGAAACATTCTTTATTTGTGCACGAATACGATTCTCCGTCTACAGCGCATATGCAAGAATTGCATTTACGTTTAATAAGACTACCAGGCTTGCAAATACTTATTTCAGTTGTTCTTTGAACAGGCTCAGTAACTATGAAATAAAAATTTAGATGTGATTGAAGTCATTTCTATTAAAACGCATTATATGTATGTGTACGTTAATCCTACTGGCAATGTTCTGTAAAGTTTAGATTTAAACTTTTTTTCAGTCTCAAAAAGTTGACATTTGAGTTTTTAATTTATTCTTCGTCAATTATATATTTCAATGTTTCAGTAGCAAGTAGTGAAATTTATCAATATTGAATTCTATAAGGATTAAAATATTCTTTAGAAAATTTACCTTCAGCCGAACAGGCATATTCTGTACAAGTAGCAGTTTTTCCGTCTCGTTCACAAGTGCAAATATTACAACCGCGGTCAAAGCTTTTTCCAGGCTCGCATCGAAATAAACCCGCTGTTAATTAATAAACGATGTCACATATATTTAAAAAAGGTTTTTTATTTTAGAATTATAATTTCCTACCTTCTTCCCACACAATACAATCATTTGTAGTACATTGATAACTTGTTCCATCCAATGAACATTCGCAATTATTGCATTTTTCTTTAAAAACGCTACCTGGCTTGCATACAGTTTTAACAGTTGTTCTTTCAGTTATAACCTCAGTGACTATAATATAGAATTAATTTTAATAAACAAAATTAATTTTTTTTGTACACGCTATTTTTAGTACTATCACACAGTCGCTCAAAACATGCAGCATACAAATATTATTTGAAACTGTGACAAGGCATAAAGATGATTTTAAATTTGTTTTTCTTTAATGCAGTAAATTTAATTAATTACGTTGTACAAGCTTAATGAAACTACGAGAAGTAGTAATAATTTTATTCTTATAAGGAAACATTTGACTAATTTTTCATCATTCATTATGCATAGAATGCACGCAAAATAAACACTTAATATTAATAACATTAAGTTACCTGCTGTATGATCACAAATTTTGTTAGTGCAAGCCTTGGAAGTACCGTCATCGGAACAAATACATTGATTACAATCATCTTTGAACAAAGTATTTGGTTCGCAAATTTGTATTCTAGCTGATTTTTGAATAGAGTACGTAACTGAAAGTTGATTTTTACTTATTTATTTAAGAAATTTTACGGGAAATGCCGATTTACAAAATAAACTTAAAAAAAAAAATTCAAAAAAATTTTTTATTTTAAATGCGTTCTCAAAAAAATTTTTTACCTGGATGTATACATTCTTTTAAAGTGCATGCAGAAGATTTACCGTCACTACTACAAATACAAATATTACAGTCTCGTTTATAACTTTTGTTTGGCACGCAGTGAAATTTTCCATCTACCCGTAAAAATAAAAAAAAAGTTATTATGATATTGACCATACACACGAAATTATTCAAACCCTAGTATAAAATATTTATACCTTCTTTCCATTCAGTACACTCTTTTTGTGAACATAATATAGATACGCCGCTATTGGAACATTCGCATATGTTACATTTATCTTGAAACACTGTTCCAGAGAGGCATTTTTTTGTCGGTGTTTTGATATTATTGTAGGCTAGTAAAACCATAGTAAAATTTTAATTTACTGACTTAGGAAATTTATGTACATTAACGTATTGCAGATTCATAAATATTGAGTTTTATACAACGAAAAACATTTTACGTTTAAACATGTAATTGTTTTTACACTAGAAATAAAAATACACGAGATTATTACAGTATTTTATGGATAAGCTTTCATTCATTCTAAAATTTTAGAAAAAATTATTCTGAAAATCAGAGATTGCAAAAAAACAGTACTTTATAAAATAATTTAGTTTTGAGTAATCCATCGGATGTTTCAAATTAAACCATGATATTTCACTGATGCATTATAATCATAATACTATAATAAAGATTACCATCAAATGAAAATATTAAGTAGATTGTTTAAAAGAATTTTGCACTTATAATATTCATTATAATTATGTTACGTAAAAGATGAAGAGAAAAAATTTTCTATATTATACTTACCAAATACTTTAACAGAAAACAGTAAAATAATGATAAATGCCTTCATCCTTTTTTACTGTTCGGTGCTACTCTGGCTAAGAAAGTGACCGATTTAATGACCACAATTGCCATTTTTTCAGTTTAAATAGTGAAATAATGTTTAATTGGTTTCAGTCGTACACATTCAAGATAACGAGTATTCCTGGTAGTTTGTTTTCTTGAAAATCATCTCAACTGCATTATCATCATTTTATGGAATAGATTATCTTTTATTGCAAACCGATGATTTTTCATTAAGCTTGCTCAAACTTCAATGATGATGAATTCGTGAACAGTTTCGTATTGTCTTCTTAAAGTAATATTGTTTCTTCTGTACTATAAAGAATTTCTTAGAAAAAGATAATGTAGCAAGCCTTTACATTTTGATAAGAGTCTTTATCAAAATGTTTTTTTTACCTAGAAACGAAAATCAATGAGATACTTTCAACGGAAAACTTTGTATTGGAAGAAATTGAATATTTCAGAATGTATCAGAACACTGATGAGTACTAGACTCATTAGTCATGTATCTATAAAGTGTTTTAGAAGAAAGATGTGTAAAGTCCAGAAACAGGTACCTCCAGCGCAGGTCTAGGAGATGGAGTCCGTCAAATAACTCTAAGGAAATTCAGTCATCATGAATAATCTGCTAAAAGAAAACACAAACTGTAGAATACAACCAATACATTTAGAAAAACAAGATTATACAAAATAATGTCTTCATACATATATATTCCATCAATAAAGAGTAGATACAGTCACCGATGCAGTGATTAAGTTATTTATGACACGAAAAGAAATGGTTGCTTTTTATGCACATGGGAATAGTCAGTGACGACTTTGTACCAATAAGAGAGAGCCATGGAGGAAAAACTCCAGCTAATCAGGGCACTTAGAATATTGATATACACAGGTATCTGGTATACACTAATGTTAGCTTCAAACCAAAAATTTGTTTCTGCATATATGAGTTTTTATATGATGTTGAGATCATGATTGTCGTATTTGATGTTGAAAAACTATGAGATACATTTTCTTACTATTGGTATTTCGATATTTAATTTTAGAGAACGCAATTTATGGATTTGAAATAACGCGCTGAAATTGTGAAGCAATAGATAAACTCCCTGACTAGAATCCAATCGTCTGTTCGAACTCGAATGTCATAGATTGCGTTAATGTATGCATATTGTAAATTTACATAGCGTCGATAAGAACTACAGACGTAGAATTGTGTACCAGTTGAATTTGCTACAGCAGTTTCAATTAACGTGCGTATAAGTTTTTGGTCAATTATTGTATTTTCTACGATAATTTTGACACATTTTAGTGTTAAAGTGACTGACAAACATTTTCTAGTGAATCTGTTTTTAATGTGTTATTCACAAGTGAAGTAGGCCTTGCGTCAAGAACTCAGTACGTGGTGCTTCTCTCAATCATAGTTTTGGTTGCCACGCCTAATATACTAGTAAGAGAATATTTTTACTTGATAGTTCATTGTAAGATGAAAAGTTCAAATCTTTTTGAAAGCTTGAATTTATTTTGATTTTTATAAGTCCAATCAAGTAGTTTAAATAGTAAGTTAGAATATTTTAAGCTTGAAATTAAAATTGGGAACGAAATGATCGTATTTTAAATAAATGATTCGTATTTTAAATATTCATACACGTATGAATTCATATTATTGTCACTGACTTACGAATTTTCAAAATAGGAGGGATAAAAATGAAATGATCAAATTAAAGTTCTCTCAATGCAGTTAAATTATTATTATATTGTTTAACAATACTATGTTGTGACCACAAATAGAAAAAAATCATTCTTACTCACTGTACTTAAATTTAAAAATTTTGATTTCGATTCATACAGAATACTTGTGCAAGTGCACACAATCATAACAATATTTCTTGAAACGTCCGGAATTAACCAGTTCGTTTAAGGACTTCAATGACTATCCAAATAATTCGACAACAGTGAGCTCTTTCAAGCTATCTGAAGTTAAGGTTGTTCTGTGGATATCTTGAAAGTGTTAAGAAATGAATGTAACTATTTCTGCCGAGAGTAAAACACATAACGCATGATTCTCTCAAGTTTGGGAAAGATTCTGTCGCTATAAATTAAGTTATAAATTCTCTGACCAAAACCTGCTAGGCTCCTATATGAGCCCATGTATTATGAGGCTAACTTCATAAATTATTAACTCAATTTCTGACGAAAGAATCTTTTCCAAACTTGGCATAATTACTCATAATATGTTTAAGTTTCAACAAATAAATTTTTATCAAGATCTTAATTTTTTTCAATGTCCATAAGAATAACACTACGAATTTCATATAAATATGTAGGTATCCACAGAACAACCTTAAAATATTCAACTCTATGTCTATAAGTATATTTATTTAGTTGTTGATAGCTTAAGCTGAAATATTAAAAATAGAATTTGCGTTTGACATAGATTCACTATATATTACGGTAACCAACAATGGACAATAATCTAAACGCTATTGGAGAACACAATGATTTCTCAGAAAATTTAAAAAGACGTTCTTGTACATCTTTTACCTCATCGGCCATGATAAGTGGTACTATTCCTCTTGATTTTCTTCAAATATGGAGCCAACTTCCTGAACAAATGCAGATGGACCCATGTTTGGATGTATTCAAAAGAGAGTATCAAAGGTTACCAAAAAGGCTAGTACACTAGATTAAATTTTACGACCATGAATTATAAATATTAATTATTGTTTTGACACCTTAATGTACACACTATATCGATGTACAATGTATTAAGATTTTAAGTAAATTAATGAAAAAATCAAAGATTCTTTAACTCTTTATAGTTTTCCTTTGGTAATATTGACACCTAATATATTACCAGTTCATACAAAAAAAATAGAAACGTAAGTAGTTTTACTTACACATCTGTTAAATTTCATTACCGACCATTGCATTTACAGTATCACCTATGAATAATTTCATAAAACATTTCTAGTCATGAGAAAGTAGAGGGACATTCAGGCAAAAAATTAAAAGCTCGTAAATCAAAAATTACACACATCATAAGGTATACCAAATTGACTTTATTTGTAACTTGTTGGATTACATTTTCCGTAAGTAATTTTAATATTAGAGTGTTCAAATATGTATTTTTTAGTTGATTAATGATTATTACCCCTTTTAAGATCTTGTTAATGATCACAAAAGAAAAAAAAGAAAATTTTCATATGATGTCATTGCCAAAAAATCATATAAAAAGTATGCATTCAAATAAAAATGTTCCATTAGTAATGCTTACACAAATAAAAGTAATATAATTTTTAAATGAAAATAGGTATATTCCTAGCAAACAGTACTTGCAGTAGCAATAGAATAAGTGTGACTGTCGAAGGCTCATCACTATTAGATGAAAATGTAGTCAACGGTTCTCAAAATTATTTATCGATTTGGTTGACAGCAGATAATGACAAACTAACTGTAGTTAAAACAGTTAAGGTGATAGCTGATATGAAACTATACACTTTCTTTTATACCGTTCCTCAATGTTTAAAATTGTTTTTTCTATTTAGAACGTATCAGAAGCCGAATGGATTTTACCACTGATGCCATCAGAATCCTACGCAATTGTTACTCAACGACGAATGAAAACTTTTCAACTCAAACATTTACCGAAAGAGTCAGTAATTTTAATAACTGATTTTTGTCTTGAGGAATAATTATTTCATCTCACTTAATAAAATAATTTATGTTTGTTCTTGTATTTTCGATACATCTACTCTATGATTGCATTCATTTTTTTTAGCTTGCAAGATTGTGCAGTTGTAATTAATTTAAAATCGAACTCAAATTCATCGATTCCTCTAATCCTATCTTATAATTTGACACCACTCGGCATAAACAAAGGACTTGTATCAGGAACTTTTGTATTGATTGGACTCTATATCATTATTATGTTCGACGTATATAACACTGTTTCTTTTCTTACTTTTCGTTACTACAACAATAATTTGTTAACATCGATTATCACCAATTTTTCATTATAGTTAATACACAGAACAATTGCAGCTATATTAGCAGCTACGAGCTCATTAGCAATACTAGCTGTTTTAAACCAGGTATAAGCATTTCAAATCGAGTGTTTTATTATATGTATGACAAATAATTGATTTTTAGTGTCGGAATTTTTCGAATATTTGTATATTTATAGAAACCATCAGTGAGTCAGATCACATCATGGGTTGATTTTGACACTATTATGTTGCTGTTTTCAATGATGATATTGGTAGCAGTTGTTACAGATACCGGTGCTTTTGATTATTTTGCAGTATTTGCATACAAGGTAAAGATTTCAGAATAAATATTTTTTACCACTATCTAGTTAAATTATGATAATTTTTAGATTACTAGTGGGCAAGTTCTGCCACTTGTCAGCATGCTGTGCTTTTTCACAGCTTTCGTTTCCGCTTTTTTAGATAACGTTACTGTTATCATGCTTATAATACCAATTACTATAAGACTTTGCGAAGTGATAAAAATTGATCCTGTTTCTGTAATGATAGTATTAGTCATGTTCTCGAATATTGGCGGTGCTATGACACCAGTAGGAGATCCCCCGAACGTAATCATTGCTACAAACAGACATGTAATTGCTGCGGTAAGCTGTCAGGCGCAACAATATTTGATTACGGATACATTATGTATGCGAATTCTCAACAATGATATATTGCACATGTTTTTTATAGGGAGTAGGTTTTAGTACGTTTACACTTCATATGTGTATTGGTGTATTATTAAGCCTAGTTGTTTTGTACGGACATTTTAGGTTCATTTTCAGAAATATCGATAAATTGCGTTATCAAAAACCAAATGACAATCAGGTTCAACTCAATTAGTATACTGTAAATACCAAGTATTTTCAAAACTTTAAAATAAAAATTATTAATTCTATGTTTAGGAATTACAACAGGAAATCAATAAATGGCGGATGGTTGCAACGAATCTTACAAATCATAATGAAGACGATGCTGTTGCTCGAGATTTACTGTTGAATAAAATTACAGCGGTGCTGCAACAATTACAAGAAAAACTCGAAAGAGAAAATAGTTACACGGAAAATTTCGAATCTACTTTAATAGAATTGAAAAATAAGGTATTTGTGCAATATATACCCTCTTATAAATATTAACCATAGTTGATGACAATAACATTGGCAACTAATATTATATTTTAATTTTAGTATCATATCAAAGATAAATGGTTACTTGCAAAATCTGGCATTTGCATGGTGCTTATTCTCATTTTATTTTTTTTGCATGGTTCACCAAGCGTTCATTTATCCATAGGCTCTGTAGCATTTTTATGTGTATTATTACTTCTCATACTAGCAGACAATAAAGCATTTGATGATTTATTGACTCGAGTCGAATGGAGTACGTTATTATTTTTTGCTGCATTATTTATTCTGATGGAGGTATCGTTGCATTTTATTTTAATTTCAAAATCATGAGAAAGATATTCATACTTTAAATAAAATATTTTAGGCTTTGGCAGAACTCGGAATTATATCATGGGTTGGTAATACAATAGTATCAATCATTATGTATGTAAGCGAGGAATCGAGGTTATCTGTTGCCATTCTGCTTTTATTGTGGACCTCTGCGTTAGCAGGTGCTCTTGTTGATAATGTACCACTCACGACGATGATGATAAAAATTGTCACTGATATAGCAGAGGATAGTAAGCTCAAATTACCTCTTCAGCCACTTGTTTGGGCATTAGCTTTTGGCGCTTGCATCGGAGGTAAATTTTTTATGAAAAATAAATACAAATTTTAGTTGTTTGTTTTTAAAAAATCATTCTAGCTAAACAAGATTGGAATAAATTTTTTAGGTAATGGAACTTTAATCGGAGCGACAACAAATGTTGTATGTGCAGGAGTTGCTGAACAATACGGTTACCGAGTCACATTTATGCAATTTTTCAAGTATTTTCACATGCTAACTATACATCTATATATTTTAGTGGTATAATATATTTATTTTCTAAATTACATAATTAATTTTCAGGATTGGCTTTCCAGTATTATTAACCAGCACATTAGTCATCTCTGCTTATTTAATAATAGCTCATGTAATTTTTGAATGGAATTATTGAAATTATTAGGTTAAATAATTATATGACTTCAAAAAATATTTTTGTTGGATGTGTACTATTTAAGCTAATTTTACAAATGAAAATTGCACACTGTAAGATTTACAATTTAAAGAACAGCATAATTTAATTGGTTGACATATTTAAAACTATACTTGATGTCACATGTCAATGTAGTGCAAACACCTTTACCATTCTTATTGCAAATACAAATGTTACAGTCATCATAAAATATGATTCCAGGATGACAAAATTCTACAGTATCCTTAGCAATAGTAGTGTCTTCTATAACAAAAAAAAATGTTTTAATTTGAAAGTGTTGCAAACGTGCTGTGAATAATATGTAAACTCATACCCTCTGTATTTATAGCACATTGCACGCCAGCACATATCGCATAAGTACCAGTTTTACCACACATGCATTTCCGGCATTCATTGTGGTTAAAAATATTCTTAGGAGTACATATAGTCGTTATATCTTAAAAATAAAATTAGTATGCAAATTTTTTAAAAATAACTATACATGTACTTCATAGTTTTTACTTAATTATAATATGAGCGCAATAAAAATCAAGCAATATATTATAAGAGTTCAAACATGCATTTTTAAATATAAATTATTAATCAATTTGAGTTAGAGTAAAGCAGCATTACTTACTGAGAATATGTCTGTGAACAAAATTAGGGTAGTCACAACCAATTTTTTCGCAATTTATGCTCGTACCATACTTATCACAACTGCATTCATTGCACTCGACAATCATAGTGTTGTTTGGTATGCATAGTATGTCGTTAATTTCTGCAATAGATATTCAATGAAATATTAATACATCATAGTTTGAAATTTATAATGTAAAATTAATAATTGTATAAGTCTATATTCACACATCTATATGTTGTTCAAATTTATGTCTTACTTTTAATATTGTGGATCGCATAACAGTCTAGATTTGTACACGTTGCAGTGCCATCTGATCCACAAATACATCCGTTGCATTTGTCACTGAAAATTGATCCAGGAATACATTTGGCTACAGAATTCACTAAAATTTACACAATATGATTTTACAATTATTGTATATTGTTGTTGTTAATATTTATAAGTATATTTTAATACTCACTAAGTACGGAATTATTAGCACTACATTTGGAAGGTATGCAAGTCGCATGTTTTCCATCTCTGCAAATGCATTTGTAACATCCAATATCGAATATTTGTTTACTGACAATCTCTGTTGAACAATCTATTGTAAGATCTAGAAATCATATAAGTCTTTATTTATTAACATAAATTTGCAAAATAATTTTTAGTTTTAGTAGTGATGCATTCTTTACTTTGTAAATGATATGCTTGTAGTTCAGGATATAACGTACTGTACATTTTTCTTTTGCACGTTATTTTTTCTCCTTTGCTGTCGCAATAGCAAATATTATGATCATATATAAACATTCTATTTGGCAAACAGTTCAATGGTGTAAATGCTTCTGGAGCCATTGCTATACACAAATTATCGTTAGAAAATATAATAGATTGACTGGTATTATTAAAACAATTATAAGGGATGATTAAAAATTACTTGTGGTATTGAAAGCCTCAACATGACCTAAAAACCAGTAATAAAAATAAAAATTCTGTATAAGCATTTATGTAACAAGTGTACTTACCAAATAAAAGAAAATGTAATGAATAAAGTATTTCTAGAAACATTATATAATAGCACAGTAGTTACTTCAAAAAGGGGAAAAATTCAGTTAGAGTCTTAGAATTATGGTTACGTCACTACTTGTATAAATAGTTTTGATTTAGGAAAAAATTCACGTTTTTTTCATATTTTTCATCCATGTATCTGCCAAAAAATAACAATTCACTTTTGAAAAAAATTATTGCAACTTATTCCCTTTATACTTTAATAAATGCATGACTTGAAAAATCTGATGAAACTTTTAAAAAATTGTTCGGATCCAAAAGTCACGGATACTCTTTATCTTGAATGCTTTGTAAAAAAATAAAATGTTCTTATAGCAAGTGTGATGATTATTATGTTTGTGATCATAAATTTTGCAAATGATAAGGTTCAGAATTAACGTATGTGATTACGATCTTATGTGAGAGGTAGTTGACACAGTTGTAGCTACCACTTGTGAACCAATTAATAAATTACAATATTAAATTGAATGTGATGTTTCAGATTTGTAACTTTTGATACATCATTAGGAGTATATGAAATGTGTTTCGAGTAATAATTTGTGAATAAAAAGTTTATATATAGATTCTGAAAAATGTCAGTGTGCCTTATTATTTATTTGTGTTCGTTTTACCTTTTGTGCCCGTAATGATACTTGAGATGCGATTAATTATAATTAATTGATTTTGTAGGTTCAGAATATTTTAATCAATGTAAACAAATTAGACTATTATAGTATAAATTCATGCATCACGTTGTTAATGAGGTTGCTGAATAAATTGGATTAATCTTGGTGTAACTTATGTTCACTTGAAAGATGCTGCACGTTAAATAATATTACTTGAATTAAAAATGTCATTCTACATCGAGTTTTACGTTCATTAAATTTTTTTTAGTAGAGATTTACCCTCGTTTTATAGCCCAAAAAAATTACTGAAGTGCATCTTTTCTTTACAAATCCCTTTCTTTACATTTTGTGATTGAAATAAGGAAAAATTTGAGCATCCAATAAAAGAAAAATCATTGTACTAAAAAAATTACTTAATACAGTTTATGTCAGAATATCTTTCAAACTGCCATAAATCTACAGCACAGACCAAAAATGACTCTTTATGTGACACAAATCAAGAAGTACTTGAGCTCTATATCATATGATCAAAAAATAAAGTTTTTGGTACGGAACGTCAAAGTTATGCATGTCTAAGAAAATTGCAATATAATTTAAAATACATGCTTTAACTATCGTAGTTTTCTTTAAGTTTATATTGATGATTACTGAAGTAATGTTTAAAAATGATTTCTACTCATTTTCAGTTACATACGATGGTTCGGCGATGTTTGGAATAGCAATAGAAGAATTTGTCAACTCATAAACATACTATGATTGTGCACATTTATTATTTCATTGTTTTTGCATGGCATAACCACCATTATGCTTATGATCCCTTGAACCATAAAATGGTGTAAAGTTTTGCAGTTGTTTTTACAGTTATACATAATTATATTTTCCTGATTAGGCAGAGTTGTGTCGTCAATCGCAAGTGCCCCGGTACGTCATTATCACTGCCAACAAACATGCAGCTGTTGCAGCATATCATCAGGCGCTTTGTTTCTATATCGTTTAAAAGATTTTCTGGATTCACGTATATGTATTCTCTGTGCAGATCGAGATTCAGATTGTTAGATTTAGTGTTCTTACTGTTCATATGAGAATCGCAGAAGATTAGTTGCTACTTATTTTCATGGACTTTTCAATTAATTTTCTAACAGCTTAAAGTTTTTCGATGTCAAGAGCCCCAAGAATTTCGAATACATAAAATTATTTTAGAAGTCACGAGAATCGTTGCAGAAAATCGTCAATGGTAGAAAAAGAATTTTTCAAAGAGATTATTTTTGTTTTTTAGAGTAAAAAGAACGTTAAATTGATTGCTCACAGTAACCCTGTTTGGTCTTAAACAGTTTTTTGTGTTATCTATACCAATATTTTAGTGTTATACGTTTTTCTCAACATCCAAGAATCGAAGCATGAGTTTGTGATTTGGTAGAAGGCAGCCGATAGTGTTCTGAGTTATTGTTACAATAAAAGTGCCGTATTTGCGAGGGACTTTATGTTCAGTCGTTTCACGCTGTTGCGTTGATCATCCTCCTTTATGCTATTACTAAGTAATCGAATATTCGATCTTTTTTAAAATATCTAAAATTATCTCATGACATCATTCGAATTTACAAACATCACGTGAGTATAAAACATTTTACGCTGCATATAATCGACAACATATTTATAATATCTGCATCTACTAGACAAAAATTGTATTTATAGATTGCATTTGAATAGTATTTTTATTTACGAAAATATTCTAAAGCTAATAATAACTTTCCTCTTGTATGTAAATTAGGTATCGATTCTGAATTTTTTTCGTCAAGCTGTGACGTCAATTAACCAATTCTCTGTTGGTGAGCTTCCTTAATACATTAATGTTTCGGCAAAAAGATATGCCTCGAATTCAACATCAAGCTTAGTCATAACATTTACAAAAAAATTTTTGAAAAAATATTTGCCATGAATAATATTGTACATTAAATATACCTAATATCAAATTGAATACATCCTAACAAAATTTTTTTTTACTTCAAAACTCTATTTCGGTAGCTCGAAATTGATATATTTTTGTTCTTAAGTACTAGCCGTTAACCGATTTTCTGTAGCTTGTCTGGTACTAAATGACTTACTGTTCGCATATGATTCCATTGTAAAAGACAAATAATAAACTCGCAAAAGTGCGCAAGCTAAAGAAAAAAAAAAAAAAAAAAAAAAGTTAGGCATTATTTCCCATGTTAATCCCAAAATCACATTTCAGTCCTTATTTTTTAGCATAAGACTATCGGTTTACACTTATTTTATTACACACAAGTTAAATTCAAGAGAATTTTCCACAAAGAAAATTTCCATTATAAATCCCTCGAATCAGAACTCGCGATTTTCGTGAGTAATTTGTGATCTTGCGCGCATAATTTGAACTGCGCGCCTACCTCATTATTCCATTTGGCTACGTCAAAAGACTGGGTGCCGTTTACAGTTGGCGCTGCCATGACTTGGCCAAAAATAGGATTTTTTCCAAGCACGTCATGGATTATCGTTAGCTACATAGTCATTCGTTTCCTTATTTGTAAACAATAATTTACTTTTAACTAAGAAGTCAAATAGTCGATGAGTTATTTTAAAACATGTTTATTTTATCAAAAAATATTTTCTCTTGAAATAATGAGATCAGGGAATTGAATACTCATATTTTATTTCTTACTCCATACATTGGTTTGAAATTCAAGGAAAGTTCTACTGCCATTTACGTTCAGTCAAAAGGCAGGCTTTTTCAATAGTTGCACATTCGAATGATTCGAGAAGTTGTAATTTATAAAACATACAAGGTTCAATCGTGATGAATGAGAGTGTGAACATTGAGAGAGATCAAGTTTTCTCATCGATGTGAGCGTCGTCAATGATGCACTGTTTCTCCAAATTTTCTTGTTCACTGGTCAAATATTTGTAAATTGCCTCAAAAGGTATCTGACAAAAAACATGAATTTTTTTCAATGGATGCCAGTAATTTCTCGAAGAAATAATGCACTTCAAGATTCAAAAGATTCTACTTTAGGCAATGAAGTCTCATTTGCATGGCATTAAGAGATTGATCATTATTCAACGCTTTCATGGTTTTTGGGATGATTCCGCCAGATACGTCATGCTTAAACGATATTGCATCGAAAATGACTTTTTTCCTGACTACACATTTCAAAGTACTCGTTCGATTCCAGTATTCATTAATAAGTGTAAACGTAGATAATTATTTCTATCAATGAATTCCACAGATATGATTACAAATAGTCTATTCATACTATAGTTTGAGGTAAAATTTGGTCAAGTGAAAAATAAAGATGTGCTATGAAAACGGAAAAATTGAGAAACAGCTCCCGAAAACGCGAAGTCACGTTATTCCGTAATAGGTTATTCCATTTTTTGATTACTCGGTTACACTTGGTTTTGTGAGTACTTTGTTAAACAGCACAAACTTTATAGAATACATTTATCTTGTGATTCTATTGTTCAGTCAGTCATGAAACATTTTTTGTTTTAATTTTTCGCATGTATTTATCATTAGTGTTTCTAATATTACAATTTATTATCATCATACGTGCCTGATGGAAAACAGATTTAATTTCTAAATTATTTAATAATTCATGCAACGAGAAAAGCCACGCATTTTTTCCATGTATTCTGACAAGTAGGATTTATCAAATTTGTTGCAAAGTCCATAATTCTTGCTAATGTAAAAGAGGCAAGTAAACGATCCGCCATATTAAACATAGCTTTTTCATCATTGTCGAACAAAAAAGTTTAGTACTCGAGCATAGGGTATCTCGCGGACGATAAGTGCAAAGAATGATGTGTCAAACGACTTAGTATTCAACTGGAAAAAACCAAATGATCTTTAGATTCGATTAACGTCAATGTACATATAATAAGTAAGTGTAGCACACACTTAGCAGAGATCATTTTTTTTCCTTTTTCAGATCTACACCGCACTACATGAGCGTCATTAATTTAAATGAAAATTTCGTCGGACTCTGTTTCAAAGCGTATGTTAATCGAAAACTTAATCAGAACGCCTTGAAGAAAAGTGAAGTCTCATCAACGTTGCGCATAGCTGCAAATTATTGAAGATTATCGAGTGTGACAATCAGGGCTCATTGGAATAGTTGCACCTTGCATCTTTGAAATTATGCAGGGGAGGCAGTATCGCACGCTTGTTTACGTAAAACCGCAAAAAGCCCGATGCCTAAGGACATCGATATGCAGATACATCGTGTGGAAATTGCTGCAGAAGCCGACCTTACCTCGGGTCGTCGCAATAACGTAACGTCGACTGGAGTGTTGCTATTATATTAGCGGAAATCTTGAGGCTGCGTCTCTGATGTACGGCGCGCCATGAGCGTGCGACCTACAGATTTTGCGACCTTTTTTGAGAAAAAAATCCTGCTGCCTTGGAGGCCGCACTATAACTCACGATGGGTGGCCGAGCAGTGATGAAAATGGATTGTTTCTAGAACATTTTATGGCAAAAGTATGAATGGGTACAAAATTGCTTCATGGTTTTTCAGACACTTGGAAACAAGTATCAAAGTTTTTTTTTTTTTTTTTTTTTTTTTCAAGTGCCACGCACGTTTTTGGGGAGTATATTTTTTTTCACCACCATACTCACCACATACTATAAAACTCGACAAAATGTTTCGACGCGACATACGCTTCGAAACTGTTTTGCCCTCTGTCAAAATACAACGCCCAACATTTTCATCGAACGAACTCTGTTCGAGATTATTTATACGTTACGTGCGGTCGCGAAACAAAAAATTTCCAGCACGATCACCGCGCCGTTGAGAAAAAAATCATACCCCCGAGTGTCCGAAAAACCAATCGCGCCCGAGTTTGGTCCAAGAGCCGAGCACCCGGTGGAAATTCGTGCGACGGATCGGGCGTCCCGTCCAAGCCCACCCGGCGGACCCGCTCTCACCTGCGCACACTTCCACGAACCGGTCGGTCGAAAGCTGCGCGCAAAAAAGGCCCCCTTCCGACCGGGAAGCAAAGGAGCTCGCGCGGGGGATGAGGGGAGAAATACGCGGGACCGAGTGACGCGCGCGCGCGATCATCCTGGGGGGGAGGGGGCTTAAAGCCGGCCGCGAGCGCGCGGACGGCCCCACTTTTGAGAAGCGCCTCGGACGAGCCGCGTGCCCCGGTCTCGCGCGCGACAAGAGAGGCCCAGGTTCTCGGGGCGGTTTTCGGCGGTCGCTGAGTTTGCCCCCTCCCCGCGGGTGGTGCCCGGCGTTCCCGGCCGGACGGAGAAAGCGCGGCTCCCGGGCGGGCCTTTGAAATCGGGCTGACGATTCTGTCGGAGCGATACGATCGTTGGCACATCCCTCGGGCGCACTTGTGCGCACAAGGCAGCGCGCGTCTCGCGAAAGCGCGCGGGAGCGTCGTGCGCGTGCACGGGTATCGTGCGGGTTTCGCGAATTACAGTGTGTCGCGTGCGCGCGTCCGGCGACTCGTTATACCGCTGCGGGACTGACGGACGGGATTGCGCTGTCGGCCCGAGATTCGGATCTTCGCGGTGCGGCAGGAGCCATCATCGTACGGAAGAAAGTAAGTGAATGCGTTCGTTTCTGCTTTTTTTTCATTTCATCCTTCCCCGGAGTCACCCATTGTAATGCAAGCGCGCGAGCGCCTGCAGCGTTAATGGGAGAGTGTTTGTTTTTTACGAGCTGCGGTCGAGCGAGTGTTGGGCTGCTTTTTTGTTTCTTTTTTTTATTCAGGCGCAGGACTGATTTGTTTGACTGCTCAGAGGTTTTGCGAGTCTTTTTTTCGGGGCACGTGTTTTTTTTTTTTTTCAAGTGCGCGTGGGAATCTCCCGAAACGTTGAAAACGGTCGAAATATTTGTTCTAGTTATTTTTGAACGATTCACGAATCGACCGCTTCCAGTGCTGATCATTATTCACAGCAAGAAAGTTTTTTTATGAATCCAGTTTGAAATTTCATCGGGAAAATTCACCACTGTACCTTTTTTATTCGTTATTCTGTTGTACGGGCTCGAAAATCCTTTTACGCTCTTACGAAAATTGCGCCTGTATCACTTGCACGCTCATAAAATAAAGGCTCAAACACATCCGACGCATGTATTTAAACAACCTAATGATCTTTGCGTTTTTACACAATAAATTCAAGATTTTTCCTAAATGTGAAGCCTTGATCTATCCAAGAATTTCCAGCACACTGTAACTTTTTTTTATGAAAAGAACATACGTTTGAGCGCACGAATAATCAAGTACAGCATTTTTGTCATAATCAACAGCGAACAATACAAAAATACAGAATAACCAAGCCCGTGTCTCACATTCGGCACGTTCGTGCTCCATGGCGATTAAAATTATATTAGCACGTACTAAATACATACTTCGAAACGTATAGTGGAGCATAATTTACAAACAGACCGATGAAATAAGAAACAGAGGCCCAAAGTAAGGATCAAGCATGCAGAGGCAGTGGCAAAACGCATTCGATGCGAGCTGGAAAATTTTTCTGCTCGCAACGCGTGCGGCTCGGCTGTGCGGATAATACACCTGCAGATATAGTATAGTCCAACTCACGTGCAGCGCCGGTCATAACAGCGGGCGCGTGTTCGTGTATCATTAGAACTCGAGATAGTCGCATTATAACGTTGAGAAAATAATTGGTCAAGCGCGAGCGGAAGTTTCACAAGCACATCAGAAGGAGGCTCGCTCGCTCGCTTTTCATCGGTTTCGCCAAGCCGCGTGGTGTTGGGTTTGGGTCAATGTGAAATTGCGTGTACGATCGCATCCTTCTTATTTTCCTTTTTTTTTTCTTTTTTGGGGAGTAGGGTAGGGTAAAAGTCCTCCCCTTGGAACGGTTTTCATGGAGGATTTTTTCTCCATTTTTCTTTCGAACCTGTTTTACAACCTTGGTTCCAAGCGGGGTAGAACGTAGGAGAGTGTTGATGATGCTGTACGATTTAGGTGAACAAACTTACGTACAACATGCTATGATACGTCATCGTATAATCGTTATCCCATTTCGAGTTTTATTTTCGACGTAGATGTTGAAAGAAATTTTATGCTCATCATGTATGAATGGGACTTGTATCATTTCAGTATAAAGTGTTTACGACGTTTAGGCAGGTGCCAAAGGAACAAAAGATACCAAGATGTGCATTTTATTATGCGGTATCATAAACACGATTGTCCACTCGCCTCCTGATGACTACTATGTAGATATCTTGATCTTAAAAAATGCATGAATGTGGAGAAAGTATTCAGTGTATTCGCTATAACAGCAAAAGGCTTTTTAGGAGGTGGAGTCTATATCATTGAAATGAAGAAATTAACCTAGTCTGTTTTGTTACCAACAGCGGCATTAAAAATATTTTTTTATTCAATTTAGTTGTGATAAAGTGTATATGTGTTGAAATCATTGCTATAATCTGACTGTGTATATTATAAGCCGCATGCAAGTCTTTCTCCGTAACAATTGTGCAAATAATGATGTTAATCTTTCAAGTTTGCAAAAAATTTAACTAATAAAAATTTGATTATAAATATAGATCAGTCGTAGCTCAGTTCGTTATAGGGGGCACGGATTGGTCTGTTGAATTACTTCATTCTTGCATTCTCTTAACTTTGATCAATGTACCAGACACTTTTTATAAAGTCTATGAATATTATGAAATTACCAACGTACACACACCTATCACTAAAAAATTTAGGCAAAAAATTTGGTCTAAGGTTTCTTTCCTCAATCATAAGTATAGTAGTTGTATCCATCAGTATAAATAATAGTTGGTTATTTTTTACATCGCGTCATTTATTTTTCCATGTATTATGATGAGGCATTATGCATCGTGTAAAAAAACTACAATTATCAAGCTCCTTCGATTGAGCCATAATGATGATAAGATCACGTGCAATGTGCCTCGACAAAAGTAATCTAATAAAAATAGGTCGGCCCTGCAGAGCCATGTTCAATCAGATATGCCACTGAGTATTTAAAAAAAAACAATTTAATAATATTCAGATCAACAACGCTCGCTCGTTTTAATTGAAGATCGCATTCACCTCGAGTGAACAAAATCATCGATCCGTCGACACTCTGCCGCAAGGCCATGAAAAGTCGAAAAAGTCAGTAACACGAAATTGGCGAAAATTCGCGCTCTCGCAAACCATTGCCTTGCACACGTGCAGTGAAGAAATTAAGGCGTATAATAATAGAGAAAAAAAAAAAAAATACTTAGCCAGGGCTTGGGTGAAAAAATGTTCGCCCCGGTGCGATATACGCGCTATATGATGATGATGGTTTCAGGTGCTTTACATTAGTCACGACACATTTTTCAGTTTTGGACATTGGAGAGATATAATCCCTAAGATGCGTTGGTAACCACCAGTTTTTTTTTTCTAGAAAAGTCGAGGTACATTCATGCGTACACTGTTCAAAATCTGTTTAATTACAAACAGAAAAATTTCGTGTCAAGAGTACACAAATATGTGTTATTTAACCATTGTACTTATATCTTGTACACAAACTTCGTGTACAAAGTACACAAATTTTTTGTAATTTTTACAAATAATAAGTCTAAAATAGCAAATTGCACAAAATTTTTAAGTGTGTATTCATGGGTATTTTATATGATATAATAACTAAATATGGAGACATTATTGTTATATAACCTACTATTTTATTACATTATATACGTATACGTTATTAAAAACTACTCTATTTGAGTTTTATGTATTAGATAAGTCTACTCTCGAAACATAATCTCCTGATTCCTTACTCTGTTGTTGATCGCTTACTGCTTGAATACGTGTTCACTCGACGAATGACTAGAGCACATTGTTAAGGAAACATCAGGTGATATGCGCAGCTCATTGCGCAGTACAGAGTGCGCAGCTCATCAAGTTTACTGACGCTACTGACTCACCATGTCGACAGGGCTGACTAAGCTTACAGCTAACAGTGTGATTTATAGTCATTCGTCGAGTGAACACGTATTATACGGAGCAGTAAGCGATCAACAACAGAGTAAGAAATAAGGAGATTATGATTCGTGAGTAGACTTATCTTACACTTAAAACTTAAACAGTGTAGTTTTTAATGAGTTTTACGTATACGATTTTATTATACAATATAGTAAGTAATACAATAATAATGTATACATAGTTAAGTACGTAAGTTGACTACATACATAATATATGCATGATTGAAAAACGGAATACTTCGGTGTGTGGAATAGGATTTCCAAAATTTAGTGATTTAATTTTTTTATTCTTTTTTCTACGTTATGTGATGTCCAAACTAGCTGGAAACTTTTGGGCCCGGTTCTATTGTCATTTTTAGAAAACACATGTTAGTTTAAAGAGTATTTTTAAAACCATTCAAAAAAGCATCATGGCAATGACAGGTCTGCCGTAATTTTTAGACAATAAGTGTAAAATAACAAACTGCACAAAATTTGTTTAATTCGTTCCAAATTAACTGTGTATTCATAATATATATGCTCAATCGTTCTTGCGTTGTATTGCGGCACCTGCAGTTTGCTAAATTTGGTTCCACACGTGATTATTATGTACGATTCGTGTGAGTATACTTGAAAAGTATTTTTTCACATCGTACTTGACAAGCTCTCTATACATACATGTTACTGAAATGCATCGCATTTCAATAATATACTCAATGATAAATTTTCTCGTTTATAACGATATCGTTCGGACGCATCCGGTATTCTATTTACATATGTGATGCGCACAAATCCAAGGAAACGCACAGCAGCTCAGATGCCATTGGATTATTAAAAATACACCTTTTCCCTGTCCAACATAAAGTCTTATCGACGACTTCGGAAGGTCGCGCCGATCCAGAAAAACCAGAAAACATATTGATTCACGAAAAATCGCCTGATGTAGGATGGAGAGAGAGAGAGAGACCGTGATTTTGCATAATCAAGGCATTTCCAATCAACTGTCGTTACGAGCTATTATTACCCACGGCCTTATATTCGTCTGTCCTCTCTATCGATTCATCTCAATATCACATGCGCGTCTGAGAAAAGACGCGCTCGTTCAACGATCGATTGTACGGAGGAGAAAAAAAATCAGCTCCATGTACGCATACATCGTATATACATCGAATAGGTGCACCTCTTGACCAAGACTGCAGCTGCTGGCCCCATTAGCCCATACACATTCGCGCACACGCCTATAAGTACACGCACGCGTTGGTACACTGCTTTTCTTTCTTTTTTTTCTCCCTCGCGAACAGTGCGTGCGCGCGTCGAAGGAATTTTCGCAACAGGATGTTTGCGGACCTTGTGCCTGCACCCCCCCCCCCCTCTTTTCCAACGGCGAAAAGTGAGATTTTCCGCGCGCGCAGCCGCGGCCTGGAATCCGCGCATTTGCCTCTCCCGCGTGGCGGTCACTTTTTTTTTTTCCTCC
>JAPYYV010001874.1:0-22827 GCA_030522625.1 Copidosoma aretas
TAAGGTCGTTCTACAACGAAAAATGGAATTTGAATTAGCGAACTAGACGGAGCGAGTGAAGCGAGCGAGGTCGTAGTGAGCCACTGTCGGTAATGGATGACCTCCACGCACCCCCGAGGTGTTAGAGTACTATATAGTGTCAATTATATCGCTTTGTCCGCATAAGTCCCCATTTGTGTATATATATCTATGTATATTACATTAGTATATATATATATTGCAGGAAAGAACAACTTATACTAAATAATATATATATACGTGTACAAGGTGCACACTTAGTATGTATGCATACATATACTATGCCAGTAAGCCATGGCTCTTACAGAAAATCAGTGTGAGTACACACGTGTGTAAGCTAGCAGACCATACTATATTCGTTTCGGCACATCTCATGCAGGATATACTTGAAATCTAAGCTTTGCACGCGTGACTCAATAGTCATACTAACGCAGTATAGATTCTCATGCTACAGCTGCTTTATTTTTTTTCCGTGATAAAGGTGATCCGGGAAGAAATTCCCTGGACGCGGCGTGCAAGGAGCACGATGTAGCTTATTCATAGAATCGAGAAAACGTTGACCCAAGAAACTCAGCAAATAAAGTTTTAGCTGAGAGAGCTTGGCAAAGAGTCAAAGCCAGAGATTTAAGTATTGGTGAAAAAGTAGCTGCTCTAGTGATAACGAGTGCTATGAACCTAAAAAGTAGATTAGGTATAGGTTGGAAAAAAATAAGCCAACCAAAGAATCCATGCACTGCCTTGAATGCAGTTATTAAAGCTGCGTCATGGGGCATGAACACTAAAAGCAAAGATACACGTAAAGTTATAATTTCAGTGTTCATAGGTGCACGTAGTGCAGTTAAGAAAGCAGGTGGTAGAAAAAACGTAAAAATACCATAAATCTTTTGCTTTCTGCTAAAATCGGTGGTGCTCTACTCTTATTACCCTTATTTGCAGGATTGAGTGCAACCGGTACAATAGTGAATGGGATATTAGGAATATTAAAAAGTAATTATGCAACTAAGTCAGCTAAACAGTAGCTGCAAGTGAGTCAAAGGAATAGTAACAGGATGGAGGATATTGCTCTTGGAAAAGGTCTCTATATGCTGGAAAAGGTTGAAAAAAAAAAATTGATAAAGTCATTTTGCATTATTTAGCTCTAACAAATGTTCATTTATTAAAATATGCTCAAATTTTTAAAAGCGCTGCTTTTCGTGAGGTGTTTCTGCGACATAACTAGCCGGTTAACTGACCACGATGTCGTGAAACCGCAATAGAAAATATTGATGATAAAAATGAGCCCGGAACTCACTGGGTAGCATATAGGAAACGTGGTAAGAATATCGTTTTCTTTGACAGCTTTAGTGATCTGCAGGCACCTATCGATTTATTGTTGTACTTAGGAGTGGATAAGGTTAAGTATAAACATCAAAAATATCAAGACTTTAATTTTTACAACTATGGTCATTTATGCTAAAGGTTCCTATCAAAAAGTATATAAGGTGATGACATAGTTAGAAATCATTTATTTGCTCTTGAACAGTCATGGAAGAAATATTGGAAGTAAGCCTGTCCTGGTACTTCTTCTGTATTAGAAGCGTAATATTTTTCAACGATTGAACTGCCACCAGAATATAAATACGTTCTTGGCTTAGTAGAACTCTTGACGTTTAACTTAATTCTAAATATAGACGAA
Organism: Copidosoma aretas; assembly: GCA_030522625.1. Taxonomy (NCBI): domain Eukaryota; kingdom Metazoa; phylum Arthropoda; class Insecta; order Hymenoptera; family Encyrtidae; genus Copidosoma; species Copidosoma aretas. The sequence continues at coordinate 1,694 of JAPYYV010001874.1, forward strand.
AGCAATAATAAATTCTACGTGTCTGATCGTGTGATAGTTTTACCAACAGGTAGCTATGAAATACGAGATATTGAGTCATAGCTGGTTGACGTATTACAAGACGATATTCTCATCGATATCAATCCAAACAGTAAAACGCTTCGCAGCGTCATCACGTGTAGTCAAACCATTGATTTTAGACCAAAAGAGTCTATAGGACAATTGTTTGGTTTCACCGAACGATTGCTTGAGGAAGACTATACTTACAGCTCAGACTTACCTGTAGCTATTTTCAAGGTAAACGCATTACAGGTAAAGTTTAGTATTAGTACTGGAGCGTACATAAACGGATAAAACGTTCATACGATTTACGAATTTTTTCCAGCTCTGCCGCCAGGATATACAATCATCGAAGTTTCTTCACAAATGATTTATTTACCAGTTGTAGGACGTATTATTCATTATATTCAAGTACGCATTGTCGATCAGGAGGGTGATTTGGTCAATTTTCGTGGAGAGGTTATCCATCATCGTAATGGGGATCGTATACAATCATAAAAGCTATATAAGCAGCTCCTCATGGACTCCAGCGATCAGTCAACGACGAATAGTTGAACGGGCAAAACGTCAGCAGAGAAGACAGCGTGTCAAAACATTTAATTCCTAAAAAGTCAAGGATTAAAAATAAAAGGCCCTAATTGAAGATAACTTGTGTGTTCTTATTCTGTTGCATTAAGCTTGGAAGAGATTCTAAGCATTTAGTCTACTGTCGCTTTTGACGAATCTATTGCGCACTGTGCGATTCATGCTGATGAGCTGTATGCATCCTCAACGTATGGAAATAGTGATGAGATCTGTACATCGATTCAGCATGAAGACCTATGTCTGCTACCATTTCACAATTCCGTACACATTTGTGGGAGATTAGTGCAAGCAGATGATAATACAGCAGCGACGACGAATACCTTCTTTGTCAAAAAACGCGCTTAGTAACCTTTTTGAGGAAATAAGATGTAAAATAAACGCTATTGAGATAGATCAATGTAATAATGTAGGCCTAACAACCCTCATGAAAAATTATTTATCACTCATTCTCGACCAAATCACAATGAGTGAGAATGCAAGTTGGATTGATATTGCAATTGGTATACCTTATAAAAGCAACTTTGACGTCATAATTACTTTGAGAATGATTTTAGGTTTCGCCGAAGACTATCTATATAAGATTGTTGTCAACGTGAAACATAAACTCATACTTACGAGATCAAGAACTGATCTGAATGCAGTCAGACTTTAAGTTAGAAATATCTGAACTTGAATGGCTCATGCCCTACGTAGTGATGTCATATTCCCGTAAAATTCGTCTACTAAATTATTTACAAATAAATAAGTTCATAGATATGAGTTTCCGAACTTGGTAATACTATAAATATACACTTTTACCCACAACGTCGAAACACATCTTGACCGTCAAGATGTACAATCAGTTGGAAAAGCCACGCTATGTTGTATTAGCTTTCCCGAAAAATCGGAAGAATCAGAAAAATGTTAATGTTAGCAGGTTCGATCATTGTAACATAAGAAACGTTAAACTCTATTCAAAACCACAATATTATCCTTACGGTGATCTCATCCGCAATATAACAAAAAATTAGTCTGCATTGTTGAATGATATGTATGCCAATTTTCAGAATTCATGTTATGGTAAAGATCGAGCGCATTTGTTAAATGCGTATCTTATAGCTTGGATACCTTAAACCGTCATTGATTGCTCCAAGGAAATCAAGTCGCTAAATAATTCTCCAGTGAATGTTTGTCTGGAATTTGAATTTTATGATAATTTCCCCGCCAACACATCAGCCTATTGCTTGATTCTACACGATCGCATTGTTCAGTACAGTCCGATGAGTGGTGACGTCAAGAAACTTATGTAAGGCAGTAAAAGCCGATGCATGGTGCTGCTGGAATCATTTGTCTTTCATCTGTCATAGAGAAAGGTCAGCAGAGCAGAGAATAGAATAAACGACAACAAGTAGAGCGGAAAATTTTTTTGAAACGATACGCTGAGGAGTGGGCAGAAAAAAGGCTAAAGATAGTAAAAATTGTAAAATCTTTTAAATTATGCCACATCAGCCGACAATAAGCAAATCCACTACAGACGTTAAATATTAAAAACTTTTAACTAAAGATAATGACAACAAATATTGGCTAAAAAATTGAGCAGACAACTTTTTAATGAATAAATCATCATTCCCTAAACATTAGGTTTATAAAAATCTAAAAAAAATATGGAATATGTCGGGGATATGCAAGGCTTCAAGAAGGTAGGCGATAGTTAGGTGTTCAAAGAAATAGCTATTCTTTCCCTTATTAATGATGTTAAAGCAGTCTTATTTCTTTCTAAACCACCTTTTGCGTGGCATAAATTAATACAGAAGTACAAAAATAAAAATGTATATCTTGAACTTTGCTATCATGGACTATTCTGGGGTTCAGGTGATATCAAGTACACTGAGATCGGAAATAGCTTGAGAGAATCTCAAAGATGTGATCAAGAATTTTGTGATTGAAGAGGTGAAGCAGAGACGGCTAAAAATACTCAGATTTACAGTTATCGATATGATGGAATATCCACCGTTCAAGCTCCCAAGACAGGTCACCACTTGTCCTAATCACAATAGGGCGTATAAGTCCATGTGTTCTCTACATAATGTTAAGCACATAAAGAAGTTTTACTTTCACATGAAGTGGGAAGATACCAGCGATAAGAAGCTTTAAGGTACAGTAACATCACTTCTGTGTTGGTCATTAGGTAAGTTTATTGGAGAGGTAAAAATAATCGAATGTACCTAACAGATAAGGGCGTTCGGTTAGGGCCCTGATCAATTAACACCATTGCAGACCTTCTTCAGAATAATCAATCTTTTTAACGTAAATAATGTAATATTTCTACGTTCGGGGGTATAGCTCACTGGTAAAGCGTTCGACTGCAAATCAAATGATCCTTAGTTTAATTCCAAAACCCTTGAAAGTTAATATAAATACATAAATAATACTACACACTTGATTTTAAGATATTTTAATAACATGTAAATGTCAACCTAACCTTAAAGACGGATAAAAATCGGAAATTTTGACTTTTTTATTATCAAAACCGTATATCTCGCGAGCACCAGTGACATGACCGATAAATTTTGTTAAGAAAATGATAGTTTGTTAATTCGTTAAACAAAAAAAATTATAGATCACAATGTTAGATTCTGTCCTGCCCTAAAACAGTTCTACAAAACCGCAACATTGCGTTAAGAAAATACAAAAATGTTCAACATAGTTAGATTTAACATAGCAAAATTACTGTAAGTATATAAAAAGTCGTGCATAATACTACATACTAATTTTGATAATCATTTAACACAAAAAAAAAGGTCAATCTAATCTGAAAAATAGTAAAAGTACGAAATTTCGACTATTCCGTTATCAAAACTTAATATCACTTTAACGAAAAGTAGGTACACCGAAAATTATTTATCGAGCGTAAAGGTTGGTTCATGTTAAATACAGCAATGTATTCAGAAATGTGTCAGAAACCAAACCAACCTCCAATAATTGCTTGAAACCTTATAATTCTGCAAAAAAAAAGAAACGTGAAAAAGGAAACACAATGAGACTGCGAAAGATGTAAAATTATTATTTAGGACTTACTTACGCCGAAGTTATCATTCGTGTATTGACAGAACTTCTTTGAACATCAAACATAACCTCAAATTAAGCATGTTGCAGACAAAATTATATTGTTTTCTATTGTAACATTTATTCATTATATCGCAAACTGTTAGACGTATGATTATTTTTAACACAATAACACAATAAACGTAGAGTGTATAGTAAAAAATCATAAACATTTTCATGAACTCAATTAACTTCAAAAATTTGCTTCCTACTTGAGTATTTTAAAAATAGATACCAAATTGATTGAAATTAATTGCATCACCACTTAAATACACGAAAAGCTTGTTTAAAAATAATTCATAATTTTTATTCGAATTAAAAAATGACGTCCTTGCCTCATTCAAGAGTATATTGCAAGAGTAAAATAGTCATTATTTTCAATTAGCATTGCAGCTATGTAATTTGTTTTACAACCAATTTTCTTTTTTTCATATGCTAATATTTTTTGAATATAAAAAGTGAAAATCATAAAATAAAAGAAAAGGTTTTCTGAACCCAATGCATTTTCAACTTGATTTTAAATTTGAAAGGCGTGTAATTGTGGCACTTTCCCCTATCATTCTGCTGTTTTATGCGTTTTTTTTCTTGTTCATTTATATATAATCGTTGTTATTAATGTTATAAACATGGTACAATACAATTTTTTCCGAAAATTATTGTTTTGTCTGCTGTATGCTTTTTTTTAGTTAAGTTTGACCTTTAATTGTATTTTACGAGGAAAAAATGATAAAGTAATATATGAGTCAATAATAAAACAGCTATCTACAAATGTTAGTGCAGCGCATAATTTTATTATGTATGATTTCCATCTTGTATTTTTTTTTTTTTTTTTTATTGTATGGTGAAAAATAAACAGTCCAAGAATTTCTCTTATATGACATCCAAATTTTTTTTACTAAAGAAAATTAAGACAATGTATTTTGTGCTCTATTTCAGGTCATCTTGGAACATGGAAGGTTATACTATATTTTAAATAGTATTAATTATTTTGCAACAAGCTTTCCGTGTATTGCAGTGGTGATGCAATCATTTTTAATCAATTTGGGATCTATTTTAAAAATACCTAAATAAGAAGCAAATCTTTGAGGCTACTTAAGTTTATGACAATGTTTATCATTTATTACTCTATACCCTACGTTTATTGTGTTATTGTAATAAAAAAAATCATATGTCTAACAGTTTGCATTATAATTAAAAAATATTACAATAGAGAAAAAGATAATTCTGTCTGTAACATGCTTAATTTAAGGTTATGATTCATGTTCAAAGAAGTTCTGTCAAGACACGAATGATAATTTCGGTGTAAGTAAGACGTAGATAATAATTTTACATTTTTCGCCGTCTCATTGTGTTTCTTTTTTCACGTTTTTTTTTTTTTTTTCTTTTCTTTTTTTTTTTAATCCTTTTTTTGTGGTAATTTTATTTTTTGTCACATTTCTGAACAAATTTCCTGTATTTCACATAAACCATCCTTTGAGCTCGATAAATTATTTTTGGTGTACCTATTTTTGTTAAAGAGATATTACGTTTTGATTAAGGGAAAGTCGGAATTGCCTACTTTTACAATCTTTCACGTTAGACTGACCTTTATTTTGTGTTAAATGATTATCAAAATCAGTATATAGTATCATGCACGACTTTTCATATACTTACATATAGTCACACTTATGTATTTTTGTAACGCAATTTTGCAGTTTTTCAGAACTGTTTTAGGTTAGGACAGAACCTATCAATGTGATCTATAATTTTTTTTGTTTAACGAATTAACCAAACATCAGTTTCTTCACAAAATTTATCGGTCTTGTTAAAAAAGTCAAAATTTCCGATTTTTATCCGTCTTCAAGGTTAGGTGGACATTTACATGTTATTACACCATCTTAAAATCAAATATGTAGTATTATGCATGTCTTTATATCAACGTATAAGGGTTTTGCGGTGTTAAATCTAATTGTGTTGAACATTTTCGTTTTTTTTTATTGGAATTTTACGGTTAATAGTAAATGTTTCAGGTTAGGAAAAGATATGACGCTATACTCTATAAGTTTTTGGTTTGATCGACTAACTTACCTTTATTTCCTAAAAAAATGTGTCGGTCTTGCCACTTTCGTTCACGAGATATAAGGTTATTATTAATAAAAAGTCGGAATTTACTGCTTTTAGCCATCTTTGAGGTTCGGTCGATATTTATATGGTGGTAGGTTATCGTTTTAAATAGTATGTAGTCCTATGCATGTCATTTCATACACTTTTGCAAAGTTTGTCGTGTTAAATACAATTATATTGAACATTTTCGTATTTTTTTGGCGGAATTCTACGGTTTACGGTAACTTTTTTAGGTCATGTAAAGGTCTAACGTTCTTCTTCATAATTTTTCTCTATAACGCATTAATATGCCTTTCTTTTTCAAAAAAAATATTATCGGTTTAGCTATTTTCGTTAGAGAGATATTAGGTTTTAAACAAAAAAAAGTCGGAATTCCCCACTGTGTGCCGCTTCCACCGCTGCTGCTGGTCACTCCTAACACTGCTGCTCCTGGTGCCGTTACCGCTACTGTTGCTTCTGGTGCTGCTTGCACCGCTGCTGCCGGTACCGCTGCAGCTCGTCCACCACTGCTGTTCGTCACCATTTCCTTGCTGCTGCTCGTCAACAGCTACTCTGCTATCGCTTCTGCTACCGCTGCTACTTTGCTCCGGCGCTCCCTCAAAGTCAAATGTGGCTGATGCACGAAATAGCCCCCTATATTGATTCTCGAGTAGCTACTCCAAACCGTCCGTGGTGGGGGTAATGTTCGGAGTAGGTATGCGCGCGCGATTATGCACTCGGGGCCTCTTTCCGTGCTTTGTCATAGGTCTTTTTGAGGGCCGCTATTTACATGGACTAAGATTTTATTTTTTATTTTTAAATAGTCCACGCTATGTTATGGGCCCTTTTTGAGGTTATCCTTGATTATTAGCATTTAATGTTTATTTTATTTTTCAAATTTAATTTCTTACTCATAAATTAATAACATTCATTTTCTGACTTCTTTTTGTCAAGATACAAATTTAGAAACGAAGAAAAAAATATCCCCGGAGTCAGTCTTGAACCACGGCCTCCTGGGTGACATTTAGTCATTCTACCGACTGTGGCTCCAGGGACCTGGTATACCTAGACACTAAGTTACCGAAGCTTGGTGGTGCCCTCACTTGCATGGTGAGAGCGTGCGAGTAATATAGACGAAAAGTCGTGCGCTAGCACTGCGATCGTGTGAGCGTGCGATCGTACTAGCACTGTGATCGTGCGAGTACAATTTCGAGCGATTACTTATTTCTACCCTTTTTACGTTGCTGTTATGTATGTACTCTCTTTATTCTAACTACCTAGAGAGTTTAGTATTCCTTTTATACATCTAGTTGGTCAACAAACAAGCACCAGTTCTTGAACATGACCCTATTGGTGCAACCTCGATCGATTTGTTCCACGAGAAGAATGTACTTGAAAATCCAATAAGGTTATGTTAAAGTATTTGTGCCTGTTTGTTGACCAAGACAAAGTATAGAAGGACTACTCAACTCTCTAAGTAGTTAGAGTAAAATAAGTACATATATTACGGCAACGTAGTAAGGGTAAAAATGAGCAAATACTCGAAATTTTACCCTCACGATCGCAGTGCTAGCACGATCGCCCACTCGCACGATCGCAGTGCTAGCGCGCGACTTTTTGTCTATATCACTCACGCACCACGCACTCTCACCATGCAAGTGGTGGCACCTACAAGGTTCCGTACTAAGTACATACTAATAGTATGCATTTCAAAGCGCATATTTGGAACACTTACCTCTTAAAGCCGCTCCCGAGGTCCGCAGCGGATGTAATTATTTTTAGGGCCACCAGTTAATTTGGTTCCTTAAAAATTCCTGAAAAATATCCTTATGGTCGGAGGCCTAGAGGGGGTAAAAAATTAGCATGAGCTGGAGGGAGTAAAAGTCTGCTGGTCGAACAGCACGAGCTAGAGAAGGTAAAAAATACACGCTGGTGGGGGCAGGTGGGCTAGTATAACGGTGGGCCAGTACCGGCATGGGCTAGTACCGGCATAGTTTACCTACTCACGGCAATATTTAGAAAACTAATATTAACAGTCGTTGGAATTTCAGTCGTTAATTATCAATAATTCATCATTGTTATCAACAATAGGTACAACTGTATGATTCCAGATGTTATTAAGCAGCAGTTCAGCAATATTCTAGGAAAAATTTTCGGCCATCATCAGAATTCTAAACGTTGTTTTACCACGTTTCAGCAAAGTCTCTGGAAAATTTATCCGCTACTATTGAAATTTAATGGTCACAGTGAGTATGAAGAGCAAAAAAAACGTAGAGAAACTCATTCATTATAGTGACCTTATGATCACTTCTGTTATTGTTTCTCATCACTTTAAAAGGTGAAAGTAAAGTCGGTAGCGTTGTACGTAAAGCTGTATTAATTTGTGATTATAAAAATCTTCTTTTGAGCTCAGTCGTTTATCACAAGGTACGTATTTTAGAATTGTTTCAATACAAAATTCTGAGATTATCATTTTATTCCCTTGGATGAAGAGGTTTAAAAAATTATTGGAGGTTCACCTATCGGCACTATTATTTATATCTCTGAAAGTGCTACCTATTTATATTTTTGGTTTTATCAAGAAGAACTTTGGAGGATGTTGGAGGTCCCCTTACTGCCACCATCTTTTCTTTGTCTAAAATCCCTACCTATAATATATTCTTTAGTTACATTTATAGGTTGGACATCATGTTATCTAATCAGAATTATTATCAAATGGAAAGAAATCCTACCAGTCCATCTTGGCTACTTTGCTGTACATTCAGGAGAATTTGAGCAGTTTACTGAGAAAGACCGGAGAAAAATCACAACAGCAGGGATATATTCGAGAGGAGCAGCAGCAGCAGTGTATTTAAAATAGTATAGAAAAGAGTGATGACTGGTAAGAATAGTGAAAGTGCAGATAATTCTAATGTACAGAACCAGGCTGATGTGCAAAACAGTGTTGAAGTGCAGAAAAACGTAGAGAGCCAGACTCGTGTGCGAAGCTGTGTCAAGTGGAATAATTCAGCATTAGCATTTAAGAATGGTATATCAAGAAGTATAATAATCATTCGTAGTCACATACACATTTCTTTTTTCTTAGATGATGCCCAATATCGTGCCATGTCTTACATTACGAGTGTTCCAGAACAATAGAATGGACTTAAGATTCATTGTAAACTTGTCACCGAGTATGTGTTACAAAAGAATGATGCAGAAATAATTGATCAAAATAAATAATTTTACTAAGATTTCTTATGTCACGAGATTAAAAAACATAGATGATAACGATTGAGTCGATTAAAAAATCAATCAGGCCAGTATGTATAAAATAAAAAATATTTCAAGAAATATTCCGGCTGGGCACCACGGACACTACAGTAACAGATGATACGTTTTAAAATTGATATAAAAAATTTAACCCTATTAGGACTAGTTAAGACATTTAGGTGCGAGAAGATTTATGAAATAAAAAATATTGTGTAAATGTGCAAAATACTCATGAATGTTTTTGTAGGTAGTGCTCTCTGCTTTGCACTAATCTGATGGACATTTATATTGAGTAAGTCATTATAAACGATATAAAAATAAACTAAAGTTGAATAAAATAGAGTTTCCATTCGCTTTAAAATAAGTCAGCAAATTTAAGAAAAAAAATTCTGTTTCTATAAATGTGTATGTATTAAGAAAATATGGCGATAAGCATACAGTTTCACCATGTCACTTTATCACTATGAAGAAAAATAGTCATGTACATTGGCTCCTCATGCACATTTTAACATTGACAAAAAAAAAGGATTAGGACCAGAATGTTCTAGAACTACAAAACCATTATGTGCAGATTAAAAATCTATCAAGACTGGTGACAGATTAGATGTATAAGAAAAAGTGGAAATTTTGAGATTGCGAAAGCGGAAAGAAGCTTAAGACGCATAAACTTAGTTGTGCCAACGTAAACAAGTGCTGGATAAATTTACGAATTAAAGGAAACATCCTATTTAAAATTGGAGAACTTTAATTCTGCTGAACAATTCCCGTACGTCATTTACTCGGATTTTGCGTGTTTACTTGAGGCTGTGGAAAATAATATACGAGCATTTTTATAACAGCATGCCTATAGTATAATCTGTTACATGAAATATAGCTTCCACGGCAGTCAATGAGTTCATGTGAGTTACCTAGAAGGAGATGATTACACAGAAACTCTAACAGAGTGGTTCACTTGAGAAATAAGTGCAAGTAATCTGCAAGAGTTATATCAAAATCTGAAGTTAATAAATGTAAGTCTTACAAAAGAGGATGAATTTAGGCAAGCTTAAGCTTGTCACATTTGTGGTTATCCAATCAAACATCAGGTAGAAGCTTGAAATCATTGTCAGTCAACTGAGAAGTTCACAAGTGCTGCACACAAAAGTTATAACATTAGTTTTCAGAATTTAATATTTTTCCCAATAATATTTCACAATCCAAGAGGTTTCTACTCACACTTTATCATAAAAGGGTTGGCTACAAGTAAGAACATCAACAGACGTGCAAAATTTTTTGCTGAAAACAAGAAGAAGTAATTTGATTTGCCAAACATAAAGGTCAGCGATATTGTTTTCGATTACTCGATTTATATAGATGTGTACCGTCCTCCTTCGAAAAATTGGCATCATACTTTATTGAAGTTACTAGCAGCAAATTTCAGCATGTATACAGAAGGCAGCAGACGAGACTCTAGCTGAAAAAGGGTGTATTTCTGTACGACTATGTTGCATAATGATCAGGTAGAACAAGTAAAGGGAGAAAAAGTAGTGAGAGTCAATGAGGTGGGAAAAAAGATGGAGCTACAAATAGAGCCACATTTTCTGGCAAAGCTCATTCTATTACTTGACAAGCTATAGAGCTTACTGAAACCTTGACATACAACGATTGATTTCGAATAATTTAAGAGGTAATAATTGAAACGGTAAACTACTATTTTTACTCTCGCACACTGTAAGTCATATAAATATACTCACTGTATAATTTTTGTTCTAGTGAAATAGACTTTGTTGCATTAAACGGTATGGCCCACAACAACTTTCTCCTAACAATAATGTTATTGCAGTTGGAGAAGGAGCAAAAATACATGGTGACACATCTTAAACAAGCGTTAACTAGATGTGGATACAGAATAGTCATCACCATCAATAATGAATTTAAGTCTTTCTGGCTGATCGTGTTTCCATAGCAATCGACACAAATGATGATTTGTATAATCAATTGAGAAAAAAAGTTATCATTATGCACCTCATAGCTTAGAAATTGAACTAATATAATCAATGCAAGAAATTTGTTTACCGATGTAGCAAATCATTTTTACCAATTCAATACTAATGAATGACTCCAATCGGTATTTAAGGTTAAGATTGATACACATGCATATGTACATAGAATGTATAGAATAATTATTGTTACATAAAAAACCAAGCACTTTTTTTGGTCACTGATGAAAATTTGAAAATCAATTATCAATATTAGTTCATAAGACGATACGAATTTGAAATTCTTACATATAATTAAGGAAAAAAAAAATGTATTCATTATTTCTTGTACAAATTTTTACATCTAATAACATTACTCTTTTCTGAGTTATAGCTTCTTCAATTTCATCCCCTCACAAGAATACTAATCAGTAACTTTATATTACGATTTCAAAGGCACAACATGTCATTCCACGTACAAGCTTTGCTCTGTGGTCCCTAAATTACTTACATATTCGAAAAGTCTCATATATGTTTATATATTATCTACCGATTTCCTTGCTCTATAGCTATAGCAATTCTTTGCAAATCTGTACATCATCTTTTAATTATATATTTCTTAATTATCTTATTTTTTCTCTTTTTTTCGTGCCTCTACATGTACAATTATTATTTTTGTTTTTTATTGCAGAGCCTTCATTTTATCATTTACAACCCACTTTCTTTTCCTTTCTATGGTATTATATCTTAGAGTATACCATGTCTCTTTAAAACCCCCTGCTTTGATTTCCTTTACCTCATATTGATCTCTTTTCAGTTTGTACATTATTTCTTAGCGATATCTCTCAATTACAATCCTCATGTTTTTCTATTTTTTGATGTATAAAAGTCTTCATACCCCTTGTTTAATTCTGTTTGAGTTTCTCAAGCTCATTAGTCTCGGTTAAAATTTTCACAATTCCTATTATTCCCGATGCCTCAAGTTTTTATATCCAGCTCCAACTATTTGCCCTATTTTGTAGGATCTCTGTTGATTAAGCTCATTAATTTTTCACATCAATCATACGTGCAGCAACGTGTTCCTATCAATGTTTAAGCTGCGCTAAAAGTAATTATCTCACCTATTTCTTATATTAACTTAATGACAACCGTTGTGCCTCTTATTAAAATGTATGTCTTGGTGTGCTTGCTTTTAAAACCAACAATATTTTTGTATATGAGCTTGTAAATTTTTTGTTAAGAATTACACTTCTAGATCCTAATACTCGTTTAAAACTTAAAATACCTTCCCTTAATTTCAAGATTTTTTTCATGCTTCCAGCTTATTATTTCAACGATATTTATGTAAGTCTTTTAGCATATGCTGTGCGTGTTCAGAACGCTTCATGCATGCAATTGTAGTGCATTTATAAATTATTTTTAACATTTTTGAAATTCTATACTTAACCCTATTCTATCTAATTGTATTCAGAAAATTTTTTCTATTGATTGTATCAAATGCTGTTTTGACATCTACAAAGACAGCATAGAATTGATTGCCCCCTTGCTTTAGTTTATTTTTAATAAAACTATTTAGTACAAATCATGGTCCCGTATTCTTCTTTTTGCTCCAAAGCCAGATACTATTTTACTCTTTAAGCAATCATGAGTGCTGATATATTGTATTCTTCATTTAATAATGCAGCTACTGTGTAGTTTTTAACGTCTTCTTACTTCTCCCGGTCTGGTAGTTCGAAAAGATGCTTGCCATTTTCCACCCTTCAATAATTTGTGTTTCTGTCCATAACACAATAAGCATGTTTGTTGATTTAATCATTCAAATCATGGAAATATTAAAAAATATTTCCCCACGATTCCTTTGTCTTCTGCGGCTTTTTTGTTTTTTTTTTTCCCCTACCGTTTCTACCATTCAATGATCGATATATCCTTGTCAAAATCCTCCCAGATTTTGCTGCTGATTTATATACTCCTTTTTTTGTTTCCCCTATAACATGCCTCATTGTTATCTTCTAACACATTTTTCAAATGATTTGCTTGTGCCACTTTATTCATTCACATTCATTTTTTTCGGTTGAAATTTCCAATAAGCTTTGAAAATTCATTAAATTTTTGCTTTCCAATACTAGACTTAGTTTTTCATCAAATTTTTAATTTTTCTTTCTCTGATAATGTCTTTAAACCTTTTTTTCAGTGTTAAAATTAACTTTTATACTACATTTTTAATATTTTTTGACCAATCATTGAGTTTTTTCCTCTTTTTATTCTATCTTTTGTTGTACCTCTAATGCCTGTGTAATTATATTCAACAACCTATATTATTTTTCTGTGATATTTATCCCACCTCAGTTGATTATTTGATCTAATTAGTTCACATCTATCTCTTTCAACAAAAAAAGCTAAGCACACCAGGAACTCTCTGCTTACAAATAAGTTGGTACAAAATTATTGAAATACTTTGGAGTATGCACAATCATAAATGAATATGACTATTCAATATTTTTTTATGTCAAGTCCATCTATTTGACTCCTGGGCGGTGTGAAAAAATACATGAAATAATCTGATAATATAAAATGTATTTCAAAATTATTTCAATATGTTCGTTTAGGTTGATTTATTATCAGTAAAATAAATTGATGTATAAGAAAGTATGATATATAAATTTGTTTAATACATATATATAAAAAAGCATATGTGTATTAGAACTTTATGTAATATTTCATTGTAAAAAAAATTTTATAATGTAGGAATTGGATTATTATATTCATATAGTTTATACCATCATTGTATAAGAACATTATAAAAATAGTATAAGGAAGTCGGTGGGGGTGCAGCGGGGGGGAACGAATTTGTATGGGGAACAGTGGAAAGATGTGAGGGAGCTGTGGTGGGAGTTGGTGTAAAATTGTTTAAGTACGAATAACGGAGGAAACAATAGAATTTTCCCTTATTTTGCGGAGCGGTTGTAGAGGGGTGGTGGGGGAGGGGGCGACGGTTGGTCATTTGGAATGCCCCACACAAATAACTACAGAATATGAGTATATATGTGTATACTAGTGAGGCTTTGCCCCCTGCACGCTCCACGTGCTAACCCCCACATTTAAAATTTATTATTCCTATGTCCAAATATGTAGTACAAGAGTTTTACTCTTTAATACATATATGAGTAAAAACGTATACAATGGAAATGATCACATAAGAAGTCGCTTGGACATCGAGAAAATATAGTTTATAAATGACATATGGGCACTGATTTATCAAATGATTATTACTTATTCAATACTGATGAATGACTCTAATTGGCATTTGAGGTAAAAATTTACACATACGTGTGTGTACATAATATGTATATATTAATGCTTATTTCAGAAACATATAAAAGCTTGTTTTTGGTAATTTTTAAAAAAATTTTAATTAATTATGAATATGGGTTCATCATAAGATAAAAAATTTTCCGATATTATTTCTTTATATTTGGAAGTAAAAATCGTTTATTTACATATTTTTGCATCTCTGATACAGATTTTTACATCCTTCTGCGTTTCCATTTATTGTGCATTAAGTATATGAAATTATTATCCCTGTTAATTGATATTAATTGCATTTGTATTAAAATATGATACGCAATTGCTTTAACGTAGTTTATTATTACTTACTATTCGATATCAACATAGAAAAATGTTGGATTTTCTTTTTACATTGACATAGTATTTAAATTTATAGAGCATGACACATCATTTACCTTTTAATGTTGGCTCTGCTGATCCTTATTTCCCTATAAAAATATCTTATAGATCACCATAAATTATATACCTTTTGCATATCTCCCTATTATCTTTTAAGACTATTTTTCTGATTAATATTATTACTTGATGTTCCACTGTTTTTTTTTTTTTTTACAACGCGCTATGTGATCTCTAGTTTTTTTTCATTGCAGTGCCTACCGTCCATCACTCAAAATCCTTTTTTTCGGGATTTCTAAATACTCATATTTCCTTCTAAATGATTGTTCTGTTAAACTTTTAACTATTATCTCCCCATCATCTAATTTTTTATACGCTACATTAACCTCTTTACCCAATTTTTGTGAATTCTTATTGATTATGCCTTTTAATTTTTCCATTAATCATATGCGTCGCCACCCACTCTTGTCCATTTTGAAAATGTACCAAGAGTAAATTACTGCCCTGTACCATATCTCTATTTCCAGGCTGACCTTTCCAAACTCCGTCTTATTTGTATATCCTGGTGTGTTTTCATTCAAACCTAACTTTATTTTTTCATCTGCTTTCTATTTTTTCTCTTTCTTTTTTCCTTTTTCAATCCCAAATCCACGCCTAAACTTTTTGCCCTCATTTAACATATATATTTTCGTGTCTTTCCATATAAATCCAATATTATATTTTAAATATGCCTTCTATTTTTTCTACATACTTTTTTCTTTGGTCCTACGTAAGTCTTTGCTCTGTACCGGCAATACAATTTTATCATTTAAGCCATGAGAAATATTAATCGATTTTCACTTTCTACTTTAGCCCTTTTGCTTAGGCCTCAAATTGCGTTGACTGCCTTTTGCATTTTACCTGTATTTTTGTCTTCCGGCCACGAGAAGCTATTTTTTGTTTGGAACCACACTCCTGGGTCCATTAGAGGTGTTCTGAAAATGACAGTTGACAATATCTTAAAAACTTCGCATCAGGTCGAAGTTCGGTACAAAGCTTGATGTGCTTAATCGTGTGGTATATCTTTCTTGAAATATTTTTGAAATACTTCGCACATTCGTTTGCATTTTACAATACTTGCTCTTTGAATTTTATCAGATCTTTTCCTATCTCTTATGTATTCCTAAAACGAAAGATTTATCATTTTTTTATGTTTACTGTTAGTGTATTTGTCGTATCATATTTATCCAAGTTTTTAAGCATTTGTTTTGAGTTTATAGTATGCTCTGCACCTAATACAACGTCATCAGCAAACTTATGACAATAGATCTTCTTTCTTACTGTTACACCTCCTGTACTATTCTAAATATACTTATCATCTATTTTCACTATAACTTAACTTAAGCGTATCGTTTCTTACGGTCACCCTTTTCTTACCCCTTTTACTGTTTGAAATGGATTTGTTAGCTCCTAGCCCGTATTTTCCTGTTATTTTGTTCATTTATATATTATTTTTAGTATTCTTATAATCATTCCTGTTCTCTCTAATTGCATACAGACGATTTCTCCATTGATGTTAACAAATGCTGTTTTAAAGCCTACAACTACAGCATACAAAATTATTGCCCCCTTCATTTTTTTTGTTTTCATTGAAACTATTCAATACAAAAATATGGTTTCTTGTTCTTCTTTTTGCCCTAATGCAGTCTGACTATCATTCAATATTTTACTCTCTGCTACCTATTATTTCACTCTTTAGCAATTATAGAGGAAACGGCTAAGGAGGAGGGGGGGGGGGGGGATGATGAAAACCAAAGAGCAAATACTGTTCAAGACAGTAGAGGATTATGAGAGGATGGGGGTCCAAAGAAGGTATTCTACAATAAATCTTTAATATTTTACCTATACCTTTTTTTGGCAGCGAAGGGGGGGGGGGGACTAAACCCTTCTTACTTGAAGATAACTACAAATATTATTTTCTCTTTGCGAGCGTAAATGATCCGTTGGAGACTGTGGCAGGGCAAGGGAGGCATAGTTGACAATAGAGATCAAAGATAAAGTTAAAACTTTTATTAGATATGTCTTATAATCAGTACAGTAGTCTTTGGAAGTTATTTTCTGGACTTTAATTCCATTAGAAATTTGTGTGACGATTGTTAAGATCACAGTAAAAAAGATTAAACAATTTTAAAAACGGCGAAATGCGGTTAGGCCACCTTTAATACGTTTGAAATTTTAGAAAACGAAAATCGAAGAAAAACAACTTTTTAAATATAGACTTCAATGTTATATACCTTAATATTACGATTCTATATTTTAGATATATTCTTAAGATTAAAAGTATATGTTCTAAGTGTAATCCATGTGGTGCATCCATCTATTTTCCACATAAGTCGTGCGGGCCAAACAGAAAATGTCAAGGGGCTGTGGAGAAGCGGCTTTGGCCTTTTTCGATAATGTTCGATAATTTAAGAGGGTTATAAGGATTATAAAGTTATCGATTTTTTTGGGTAACTTCGATCATCTTTGGGTGATCTCTTGTAATAAGCAACGGAAGAAGCGGCTTTGGCTGCAATCAGTTGTTTTTGGCAGTGTTCAACAATATTACAGGGTTGTTGGGGATATTGGGTTATTGGCTTCTTTCAGGTAATTTCGGTTATCTTTAAGTATAAAGGGGGTTGAGAGGGGGGGGGGGGGGATGAAGAAATTCCAACCAACTAAAATAACGGATCAATAAAGAGAAATTCTCTACATTTTAACAAATACAGTTATGTGCAATCTTTTAGTTGCATACAAAGCCAATAAGCCACTGGCTACAGCCAACTCACTTGCGGACGTCCGTTAACGCGTAAAAGACGTATCAAAAATAATGCACTTTACGAAATACTGAACTTTACTTACAAAAGTCACTAAATATAGAAGGTGCCAGCTGGCTAGCGCAACACACGGAAGTCGCAGATCACATGCAGCTTGTTTGGCGGGGTGGCTGCTCAACACTACAAACTTTACACATGGCACTTAACGCACCTACCGTTGCCTGCAGTCAGATCTGTCGATGACGCTAGTCGATGGTTATGTGATGTGTGCCTGTGCTGGTGTGCCATTGTAGCCATGGTACTCCTACAGTGCTTATGTACTATACGTGTGACCCAGCCTTGTTGCCGTGAGAGGACGGTATATGAGGGACCCATCGAATCTATACAGTGCACGATACCAATTTAGTACCCCAATTACACTTTACATCATACAAGCTGCATGCTATAGTACCAACTAGCTAGGAGACCCTCCTTTTTTTTGTCGTAAAGGCTTGGGTATCGTGACACGTCAAAACGCCGTGTCACAAATCTCCCTTTGCAAACCCTTACTTCACCTTGAGCTGTTGACACGAGTTTGACGAAGCTATGAGGGTAGAGGTTCTACCACTGAAAGCAATTAATTTTAATAAACAGCCGAGTGTAGTTGTGTAAGCGTGTATATGCGTGTCGAGTGTACTGTTGATCGACTTCTTCTTCCAGAACGGGTCAGGAAATAACTGATCGGCCTATTGTAGCCTTGTTTTGTGTTAACGGTGTACTGTCGCGATGTTGTGCGTGTTCAATAGTGTACTATGACTCCCCTACTGACCGTGTAATGAGCTTATCAACATGTAACAAAAATAAAGAAACAAAAGTTATAATTACTTTTTTACCACAGATATTGTCAAATAAAAAAAAAAATGTTTTTATCGATTGATTTCTTTACTCTTTTACCTTTTAATAGAGCTCAACAACGGATTATAGCAAGACCTACGATATTATTGAGTAAAACTTCTCTTAAATTCAAGGTTAAAATATTACAGCTAACGAAATTTTAGGTGAGAATCAAAATCATAAGTCGTCCGAGCGAAAGTGAGGTCAAAAATACTTGCATAAAAGAAAATTCACTCTGTAAATCTTGATTACACACGATCTCTCTTGCGCTCTTCCAGCGTCGCACCTTACAACTATTATTGGTTCTTTTCCTACTTACACTCCCCATGCCTGAAATTAGCCAATACTTTGGCTGGTAATCTGAAAAGAAAATAAGCTCTGGCATGGGAGGTGCGTGCAGGTCGCGAATGCATTGCCTACAGTGTGGAATAAGACAATGAGAGAACGAATAAAAAAGATTTAAAAATTTTCCTAGACTCAATGGCACAGTACAGCTGTTGTTTTTGACTATATTTGTCTACCTAAATAGAGCTGTATACTGTAACAAAAGAATGTCATATATGTAAAAAACAAAATTATTTGTGTGCCAGTAGGGCTATTGTTCGAAACAAGAAACAACAAAAGGGTAGGTAAGAACAATAATAACAAACTGTTTGTTTATAAAAAATTGTCAAAGCAATACGAGCTTAAATAAGGTGCTGTGATTAAATATACGTTGACATGTAAGAAACAAAATACTTACTCTATAAATCGTACTGCTTACACCTCATTACAGCTTTTTCAGAGCTTACTATATGTGATCAATCTCTGCCGCTCACCCTCCCCGTTCCCGAACTTAACTACTTCGTTGGTTTTATCCGTCTTTTGTACCAGACATCAGTTGTGGGTATGATACTATAAGTACTCTCGATGGATGCTAATTGGTCCTCATAGGCATGTGATGAAGCGTCCGGAACTTGATGTAGCTTTCCTTTCAAGTGCGCAAAAGTTATATCATATGCCTGCAGAGCTGTATTCCAACGAGCCAATCGCCCTACCAGATCATTTAATTTGTTAAGCCGCAAAAGACTACTGTGGTTAGTAATAACAGTAAAACTCTCTCCTTGGAGGAATATTATTTTCCTGTCCATTATGCCTTCTATTACACTTCGGAGACCATTTAATTTTAAGACAGTAGTGTTAGTAAACGTCTTTGAATTTTTTTTTACAAAGTTTCCGATTCATTTAAATACATGGACTAAATACATGGTTTGTATGTGGACCGTGAAGCATATGTTGTATAACTAATTTTCTTATTTGTTCATCATTCAAGGGAATTTTAGCAGACAATAATTCGTCTATTTTGTCAGTTGTATATAGTTTATAACTGGGACCTAATGTTACAATTATATGCGCATGAGGTAAACCACGTGTTTAAAATTCTATAGTATGAGCATACGCTATTACTCTGCCAAAAATATCATTTTGCATTAGGTCATTTAATATAAGGTTCAATTTTGTTTTTAATAATATATCCATTAAGTTTAGAATATCGTTTAGAGTGATGTTTGATGGAAATTTTAATAGTGTATCTTTACTTCCTTTCATTTAGGATTACAAATCACAGTTATAAAAAGATCTCGTCTTCAGCATTTTCTCATGATGGCCATAGCGTCTTGATAATGTTTCTGCATACATCTCGGACTGCCAATGTATGAAGCAAGTAATATGAATATGATTCGTCCCGGAAACAGAGTAGCACCTTCTTTTTAATCGGTACCTAGAACGCGATTCAACTCCAACCAGATCGATCATACGAAATAATTTAAGAACTGTTTTTTGTTTTACTTGAAGAGAATACACCTTTTTTAGTCGTTGCCACATAGCCCTATATCCTAATAGACATCCACTACCCTCTAACTCTTAAGTCACAGCCATCACCACCTTCTCCACAAGAGTTTCCTCTATGTTTTTTTGTCTTTGGCTACATTTTCTAAGAGTTCTTAAATTCCATTAATTTAAAGTTTTTGTAATATGCAAGCATAACTGTGATCTTATCAAAATTATTTGAAAACTTTGTCTACTTGTTACTCAGTCACCTGTAAAACTAAGTCTGTACTATCAGTATAAAATGTAACCTAGCATTTGTGTTAATAGACTGCTGGTATCTTTATGCAGTTCCTGCTTGAATAATTTTTAGAAACAAAATATTTATCTCAGCACAATTCACCTTGTTTGACATAGTTGTTAAATATGTACCCAAATTAATAGTACAGTTTTCAATCAATAAATCAACTTATTTTAATGCTTATCTCATAACTGTTAATACACGGAAAATTTTTTTAAAGCGTATTGCTTACATTTTTTATTAACACATTGACTGCAGCGCTGATGTACACCATACGTCTATAATTTATACACGTTATGCTTGGAGAAAGTAAGCGTTGAGTTGGAAACATTTCAGGAAACAAAACATTTACAAGTTGGAAGCATAATGCTACGAAAATTACTACCACTTCGATGCTATAAGTAATGCAAACATCTTCTCTCGACTTTAGCGGCGTTTTGACCACGGAAGCAAAGGCTCTACGTCAGAGGTCTCACTACGGACATAGCGTGGCAGCAGCAGTGGCGCCGAGCTGGGAGAATCGACGGCGGTGTGTTATATGTCATATAGTACGGGCTCTGCGTCTCGGCTTTAGCGGCATTTTGCCTACAGAGACGGAGGCGCTACGTGACAGCTCTCATTGCAAACATTGCGTGGCAGTATCAGAGACGCCGCGCTGGGAGAATCGACGGCAATGTG
>JAPYYV010001875.1:0-26261 GCA_030522625.1 Copidosoma aretas
ACGCTGTTTTTCCTACCGAGGGTGTACCAGGGTTGCAAAAACAGCGTTCGCCACTCATGTGCATCTGACCAAGGGGGTCCCAACGGTCCCTCGGGCGTTGCTTCGCAAGCGCCCTCGGGCCAAGGGACCACCCTGGAGCGATGCACATTTGTGACAAAAACTACTATTCCTACATCGGGCCTTTTTGGAACCCTGGTACACCCTTGGTAGGAAAAATAGCATTCGTAACTTAATCGTAAGGGCTTCTTTACAAGCCTCGTTACGTCCCTTGCCTACAGCTCGTGCCGTAAACATCTCGGTTCGCAAATTAAAGCCTTTCCAATCTCGTATACGAAAACTACTATTTCCCACCTCAGGCATTTTTTATTGGTTGCTACGCCCTCGGTAGAAAAAATAGATTTGCAAGCGTCCTCGGGCTCAGTGATCGCCCTGGAGAGATGCACATTATTGACGAAATATACCATTTATTTTATTGACCATTATTGTCAATATGGTTGTCCTAAAACTTGGAATAACAAAAACTGTTTTGAAATGACAGAAAAATCGTTTTGTAGTACTTATGTAACTTTTTATTTGGTTTTTACTGACAAAATAACACTATGAAATTTGTTTCGATATGATATTGAACAAGAAAATAATCTTCATATATCCTATAATTTAATTTACACACTTGCTCTGAAAATCCGTAAACTGGTCGTGCCTTATATGCAAGAGATAGTGTTTTTCATACAATTAGCCTGTTATTTTTTTATGGCTCTAGTCCTAAAATTAAAGCTTGAATGAATTTCAGAATATTTTAATTGATGTTAGAAACTTAGTTGGATGATTTGACTTGAAAAAATATACGCATAATGAGACTAGAAAATCGTAGAAGTTGGTAAGAACTCCTAAGAATGTTACTATTTGTTCAATATTTTTGGAGTTCTGTTTGAGTTATTGACCTTGGATCATTCATGATTGTGATTCTGGTATGCTATATTAAATCTTTTTTACTTAAACTTTGTTCTATAGATAGAAAAAAATTGTCCTAAAAATTATATAATACATATTTACATATTATATATAAACAAAGAAGATTTTTTTCTTTCTTAGAAAATATTTTTCTTAGGAAAAAATACCTGAAAAATTTAAATACATATTTTAAACTCCTAGGAAATCGAAGAATGCTGTTATGTATTAGAATGCTGAACATTTTTACGTGATGCAGGACTAAACTTCAAAAAGCCTTAGACGTACTGTAAGTTTACTTTATTAAAATAACTTATCACTTTTTAACATTAAAATAAGTATCATATCAATACAATTTTTCAAAGAGTTTTTAATGCTTTTTAATCAAAGGTAATCAGCACAAAAAAAAATTGTCATTAAATATTTTAATGAATCCTGAAATACATATTTGATTTTATATGAGAGCGTCGTAGAGTCGGAAAAATTAGTCACAATAGCATTTTTTAACACAGCTCATGTTTCTTCAAGATAAACCCTTGGATCGCTGGGAGCAGATTAAGTATCCTACACAAAGAGTATAAGAGACTTATACATGTAATGTTTGGCAGGTATAAATATGTACGGAATCGGTATGAAATTAGGAAAAAGATTAGTTACAAAAGTAATATTGTATATAACAAATACTTGCAAGCTCTCTAATATAGCCGACGACACCGAGGCATCATAGCAATAGTCAATAAAAGGCGGCCTATGTCCGCTTATATAGAAACCTGCTTTTACACATTATATTTCGAGAAAATAGCTTTTTTTTCTCTCTTCTACCCAAATGCAGAAGATCAAAATATCTAATTCAAAGTTTTGATGTAAAACTGATTTATAATGAAATAAATTAATTCACAAGTAATTTTTCATTTTAGTTGCATACAAGATTCAACAGAGCACCTAGCCAGATAAAATAAATAAGGTCCTTATTCCTTGATTCTTACGACTTTACTTCTTACAGAACATACAAAAATAAGATGTCTCTACGAACATCTAAAGTTTCACAGTTCTTCAAATACGTTATTTTTAAATTCCAAGAACTTTATATTGGTGAGAAATGTTTTTTTTTAATTTATGATCATAATGCACAAAATTTTTAATAATTTTTGATATCAGTTTTTGAGCAGCTAAGATATATTGACAATCAAAAAGTTCACGGTTCATCGTTTAAAGCGATTCGAGGTGGATCTAAAAGTCTGAAACTTTCAGGATCTGTTTTCATGATGCCTTACAAGATGATATATAAATTGCAAGAATCTAATTGGGGTCAGCTTTTAAAATTTTATTTGGCTAAGTTATATCAAATATTGATAAGGATGTTATATTTATAATAATTCAATAGCAGGTGAACAATTATGATTCCAAGCATTTCGTCGAAAATAATGATTTTTAAAACTCAAACACAGCAAAGAATGGACAGAGATAGAAGGTAGATACTCGTAGTAATACACGAACAAGAGTATAATAGTAATATATGAGTAGCCGTACACGTTAATAGACTTATCGCCAGACATATCCAGCATATAATATCGAAAGCACCATGCATACACGTATAAATATCTAATTTAAATAATAATAGTATTAATCAATAACGTCGTATGGTATGCATTATCGTATAATACATAGTTAATGTCTCAAGCAAGAACAAGGTATAAGGGGAGCAGTTGCTAAGCGTAATAATATTTGCAATCTGCACGAACTCCATTATTCAACATATGTATCCTGAACGTGCTATCAACATCATCATATTATACTAATCATCGCACACCGCCATCGTCATCTCAAACATTAGGAATTGAATTGATTTTTTTCTCTTTTAATTTCACTAGAAATAATTATGACACTTCAAATTCTTTAAGCATACTACATCAGAGATTTGGCTTTTTTCAATTTCAAAATGCATTTTCAAATAACTAATTTATAAATAAGAGAAACTTCGATCATGACGTTTATAAATTAGAATCAGAAGGATCGTTCAACAAACACTATCTATATATATATATATATATATATATATAACAACGAACGAGTCTTTCTTGGCCGCGGTTTTGCGAGCGCCCGAACTCCCAAAGTTTCTCCTCCACTCGCCCCTGCAAAAGCTCCCCCCAAACTTATCTGAGCGCAAAAGGCATCGGCTTTGTGTTGAAAATGAGGCATTATTTCAAAGACCGCGCTACCAACCTCCCACGCCCTCTATTGTTTTCGATTTGACAAGTGGCTTTCATTGTTTTACCTAACACTCAGTACAACGAATCGAATCCTTCATTAAGTAAAAACTACAATAACCATCATCATCATATTGATAAAAATTAGACTCTCAATACATGGTATAATATTTATAATACAAATAAATAAGATTATATTAGTAAGTCAGAAGAATACAGAGAAAAAAGGGGGCTGAGGGTCGAGCTTGTTAGGTCTTACCTGAATATGAAAATGAACAGCACTAAGAGTGAGAAGAAGACGGCGACGTTGTCCATCGTGCGTAGCATGACGAACAATTGCCGCCGGAGGTTCGGCATGAAGCGCACGAGCTTTAGTATTCTCAGCAGCCGGAACGTCCTGAGTACGCTCAGGCCCGAGCTACCGCTCCGGTCCTCCGCCACGGACTGACAGAGTTCGATTATACTGCGGGAGTAGAACGAAAAATGGCAGTTTTTAATGATGGTAGTCGTGCGATCGATCGATGATGGAGTGTGTGTATG
Organism: Copidosoma aretas; assembly: GCA_030522625.1. Lineage (NCBI taxonomy): Eukaryota > Metazoa > Arthropoda > Insecta > Hymenoptera > Encyrtidae > Copidosoma > Copidosoma aretas. Next base: position 3,696 of record JAPYYV010001875.1, read on the forward strand.
TACCTTAGAATAACAACGATGCCGTCGAAGACGTTGAAGCCATTGCTGATGTAGGAGAAGGGCCCCTCCGCTATGATCTTCAACAACATTTCGACGGCAAACACGGCAGAAAAGACGATATTGCTTATCTCGACCATGACCGTCAGCTCCTCTGGCTAATTAGAGCAAGGAGAGGAGAAAGGTCAGTGTGCTTAGGGGCAATCGCGTAATAAGGTTTGTTGTTCAATAAATTTGGTTTTGCTTTGCATCTAAGGTGATTCATCTCGATTTACTTTGTGAATCAACTTTTTGTTTGAAAAAAAAATGAAAAAAGAAAATTTTTCCTTTCTACCTATACAATTATTAAAAAATGCGACTCTTTAAAAAACTATAGAGGTATAGAAAAAGTTCATATCTATAATTCTTTTAAAGTAAACTTTGTGTAAAATTAAAATGAGTCGCTAAGTTGATGTATATTACAAATTTAAAAAAAAAAACTAAATATAAAATTGATTCAATTAGGTTTTATGTATACCTATTGTTATAACTCAATCGTATCAACGGATCTATTGTCCAATCCCTCAAAATCTCTGATTCGATTCATCCACCAAAAATATGGGGTGTTCTAAAAATGTTTCAGGAAAACTGTACTGCACAATTACACTCGTCAAGAAAAAAAAAAAGCTATAGGGACGTAGGCGAGGGACGTAACGAGGTTCGTAAAGAAGCCTTTACAATCGAGTTACGGATGCTATTTTTCCTACCAAGGGTGTACCAGGGTTCCAAAAAGGCCCGAGGTAGGAAAAATATTTTTCACGCACCTGATTATGATACTCGATGCCCATGCTGAGCGTGTTGATAAGAATTGCGATTAGTATGCCCTGCTGGAAGTACTTGTGATCGACGAGCAGCTTGGTCCAGCGTTGCATGCAGCCAGCGGTGAAAATGATGCCGTTGAGGGAGGCCTTGATCGACCGGTGGGCCTGCGTCCGGCGCCACTTGGCCGCGAGACCGTCGGCGGTATCCTCGGGCCACTGCTGCTCGGTCTGCATATCGCAGCAGCACGAGCAGACCTCCGCCTCGGCCGGGATCGTGGCCGTCCACTGATGTGTTCTGTGATCCTCCAGCGTTATGTGGCGCTCGGTTATGCCTATGTTTTTTGTTTATGAAGAGGACAATACGTTGTTCCACGATTATTGAGGTTCATATTGCTCAAGTGGGATAGGGCAGGTTGTTTTTGACGTTTAAATGTAATACTATTAAATTAAAATTACTAGGCTGATTTATAACTTTCTGTAGAAAATGATACCCGTGTTACCTCGAGTAATACGTATGACCCATTTTTGGCAATACCTCGGAATAAATAATTGCTCAGATAATGTACTATTTTAGATTTATTAAGGTGTATCAGAGCTTTTACAAAAAACTCCAGTTATAATTCTTCAAAATTAAAAAAAAAACTTCCGAGGTACATTATCTAGATAGAGATTTATAGTCATTATAAAACAAAAATATTCATGAGCATAAAATAAATCAGGCAGGACAAATTTTTTTGAACTTCTTATAAGAATATAAATCGACCAATAGGTACATGATACTGTTGTAGCCAAATACTACTTATTTCAACTCAGTAGTACATTGTCCAGTATTGTAATTAAGTGATTAAATATACGTGCGTACATATGCAAGTTATTAGCCTACCCTTGCGCCCTAAAATTGCAACAAGTAGTATAAGTCGGGTTTTGTCAGCCACGCGCTCTACGACGTTGAAGGTAATTGTTGTTCAACGAAGGGTTCTGTACTAATATAAAGTAGTTTTATCAAAAAAATACTTTATTAAATATTGTATTTGAGTAAATGAATAGATAGTTATTAGCCCACCTCTGCACGCAAATACAGAAATAAGTAGTACGAATTGAGTTTTGTCGGACATACGCCCGACGTTTAATGTGAATCATTCAAGCTACCGAAAATTTTCTATACAATAAAGTTATCATTCTGTACCCATAGTCTCTTTAGTGTAATAGCAATCATCATCAATCACTGATAAAAAACTCTACAGCTCTTTAGAATTCAACGCTACAATACATTAATTCACTCAAACGTGGGGGATGACGAACGAGTGAAAGAAAAACAGTTCTCGAGCAAAAAAAGCTAATCAAAATAAAAGCACTTGACGTGCAGCTCACCTCCTCCTACTCCTCGAAAGAAAAAACTAGACGACAAAGAAAAGCTCTCCACGGACTAAAGTAGCGCTACAAAAACGCTATCGGAAAATCGAGTGCTGGGCGGTTCGCTCGTCGCCGACGTGTTCTCGCCGATAATGCGCTTCGAGTGCGATTAAAAGTTTAGCCGAGAGCTGCCATACACACACACACGCGCGTGGACCACAAGAGAAGGTGAGGGAAAAGAATGAGAGCTTACCCTTCGTGAGCGAATTCAAAAAGGTGTCGAGGGCCAATTGGCCGGTGGGCAGGGCGGCGCTGAGAGCCCCACTCAGGGCGAGGAGTTCTTGGCACGTCATCGCCTCGCCGCAGTTGAGCTCCGTCTGCAAGTGCAAATAGGAGAGGCGGAGAAAGGGGACATGGGATATCGGGTGCGGGGAATGGAGCGTTGGTTTGAATCGTTAAATCCCCTTGCTAATCACTCCGCTCGCTGGCAAAGGCCAATTAGCTTTCTATGCGGGTCTACGTGCGTTTTTGGGTGTTAGTGTGGGTGCAGTTTCTGTTGGAGCAATCGCGATTGCAAAGAGAGAGAAAAATGTCGGTTGGTGAATTCGTGGGATTTTCGTTGTTATTATTATTATTACGTTCGTACGCGAGAGAGGAGTTTACTTTGGTATAATTGAGTGCCCGTTAAGGCCACTCGCCCGCTTACTTTGGATATTAGCTCCCGCGGGCTAGCTGGTAATGCATGGAGCGGGGAGTGGAATTTATACCCGATGGGTGATAAACGGGTACCTCTTGGAGAATTTACTTTCTCGGAAAACGTGCCACGCTCGTTGAGTAGGCTAATAGACTACTTGCTTTGGAACGGTTTTTAATTTTGATGGATTTGAGATAAAAGTAAAATGGATTAGGAAAAAATGAGAGATTTTTCCGACAACAGATCGATTGTTTCATTTTTAATTGTTATGTTAACTTAACAGTTATTGAAAAACGTAAATTCCACTCTCTTCGAAAACAAGCTTTTTAAGTTTTCGTACGAATGTTGTTATGAGCATAGTGTTTTGATGTTGAATTGCGAGATCAATGTAATTTAAACAAACATTTAAATTAACAACAAGAAAGATGCAGACGTTCCACTCAAATTTTTGTGTACATACATACATACATATAGATGTATATATATATATATATATATATATATATATATATAAAAAAGTAAGACAATATTTCAAAAGCTCTTTGTAGCCTTTGTTAGTCGCACAATTTTTTTAAGTGAAAAAATATATATTTATTCCGCTCATTTTTAAGAAATACAAAATCATTATTTTGAATTACGAGGAGCACAAGTATTACTCATTAAATTTAATTAATTTGAAAAATGTAACAGAAGTACGATTTATTTCAATCTTAATAGTGTATAAGTCAAAAATATTATAATTAACATCGTTAGTAAAAACTTGAATTTTATTTTAATTACATGAGGTATCGAAATGAGAAAGCAATATAATAAAATCATAATAACTTGAAAAAACTTCTATTCTCCATAATTTTAAAGCAATGACACGAAAATTGTAATGGACCGTCTGAAAAATATTTGAAAAATAACGTGCACTGTGTACTTATAAATTATAAGTTGAAAACATGAGAATAAAGATATCATTAAAAATATTAAAATCATTTCATACTTCAAACAATTAAACAAAGGAAATTTTTTAACGTAGTTATGAAGAACGAAAAATTTTTAGCATTCTTATTCTTAGTTGGGGTAATTCAGTTGATAAAGAACTGGTCTCGTAAGTAGATACGTAGCTTCGATCGAGATTCAAAGACCTACAAAAATCAGTATGTACACAAGAATGACAGTACCCAATAATTGTACTAAAAAAAAGAAAAGAAAAAACTATCAACTTATTAAGTGTATTGATTAATTTTTTATCCTCTTACTCTTTCACGATTTTTTTTTTTTTTAAATCAAACGTTTGTTTCTAAACGTTGGTAGAACAGATATTATTCTGATTGCTCAAAAATATATCAACAATTTCTTAGAATCATCGTATTTACATCCATGAATTTTAGATAGCATTATCCAAAAATTACGAAAAATATCAAAAAAATTATATACAAAAACAAAAAAATTATTTTTATGTCATAACTGGTTTTTGTATCAAAATATATAAGTTTTACGTAAAAATATGTATGTGCTTGTGCCAAAAACACATATTATGTACTTGTGAAAAATACACACAGAAGAATATTATCTCGATATGGAAAGAAAATTTTGTTCAAAAACACGTCAAGCGATGATGAAGAACAGATGAAAAACAAATATAGGAATAAACAAACGTAAAAAGTGTTGAAAAAAAAAAAGATTTCAGTGGATCGACCTAATAGACATACTTGAACATTACAAGGCTGGGGCGTTGACCATATATTGCCATCGCCAGTCTGGGTCATTTTCTCGCTGGAGCAAACGTTTCGCTCGCCTGGCGTCCCGATAGAGCCGGGCAACGTATTAACACTACTCCCATGAAGAAGCACAACATCGCTGAACATGACGCTACTGCGGCGCCGATGATGCACGCTCGGCGGGCTCAAAAGCGCGTTGTGCGTCTGCGGCACGATAGAAGCATTTTTTTAGTTTGGTTTTGCTGTCGGTGTAGTGGTTATTTCATCGCATTTTTAGCCCCGTGTATAATGCTTTTTTCTTTAAAATATTTTAAGACAATTGGAGAATAAATCAAACTAAAAAGAATGAATGATAAAACAAAGATTAATGAAGATGTTGTATTTAAGAAATATGTTTCTATAAACATTATTATTATATTACGTGGAGTACACGTTAATTTTTTTTTGATTGCTTTGGAATCATTAAATTTGATATAAAGTTTAAATTTTTTTCCATCAAGCAACTGTCAAACTCATCACGAAAATTTGAGTAGACCGTGTAAACAATATTAATTTTTGAAAATCTTTGTAGAGTTACAAAGATAAAATATCCAATTCCTAATTATAAATCTATTTCAATTTTTTTTAAATAATATTGATTCGCTACGTAGAACACTATTACCAAAAAGTAAATACATGCTTTTTAAATGATGTCAACGTGAATGTTTCAATGTATTTTTCAAATCACTCTACACCGATCAATCACGTAACTATACCCTAAAAAATTCACGTTGACAGCATACTAAAAATCAAGCTTGACGCCAAGGCAACGTAACCTCGCACAGTAAAATGCAAAATACTACGGCTTTGCATACAAGACACGACCAATACATGAGACACCAGAAAAAAAATATCGTATCGTGATGGGCGTCCAATATCCCCCTCCGCTGTCCCTCCATATCTCATATACTCCAGACAACTAGGTCCAACCTACCACACAATAAGGGAAAATGTATTTCTCTTATCCCTTATTTTCAACGGGTTGAACATAACGTATTATGATGTGTTCTAAATTTAAAAAATAAAGGAATATAAAGACTTTGTGTCAGTGCTTTTATTAATTTCTGAACTCTATTCACAAAATTTGTATCCTTATATTTATAATTAAGTAAATTGAAAATAAAATTAATATTGTAATGATGTGAAATGAAGTTGATTCTGTAACATTCATGTGTACAACAAAAATGATCATATTTATAAGGTGGGGCGCTGTATTAAAGTCATAGACTTATAAAAGTTATGTATAAAAGATGTAGGAAATGTCCAAATGTACACATAAACTAAAACTTAGAGGATGAGATAATAAGAGATGTATCCTAAACTAAATAGGATTTCTAAATGTAGCCGGGTGATAAAATTGTATGCTTCAGTCATGTCATCGATAATGCCTGTGGATGATTTATTGAAAACAATATCTTTTACTTCAATACAGACATTTATTTACTAGTTCTTATATTAAAGTCTCCAAATCTCTTTATTATAGTGCTGTTGAGTCTACTTTTATGTATCTTTATTTTACCTTTTATCTGTATAAGTATTATCTATGAGTCTCTACAAATGCTTGTCCGACTTTCATCCATACATGCTTATTTTTAAGTTTCTGAGATTCTAATTCTACGTATTTATCCCTTCCTTTCTGAATCTTTTATTTGATTACAAGTGTCTCCATTTTTTCTCTATCTTTGTTGCGTTCTGTTGCTCATTGTTACCGGATCTGTTTTTTTTTGTCGTAGAAAAGTATCTGTTACCGTTTACACTGCCTTTACTGCTTTACTATAGTCACTATGGATCCAGAGTCTTCAGCTTATCGTATCACAAACAAACAATCTGATTATATCTTGCTGTTTTGTGTCCTATTTCTTTCTTCGACTCTCTTCAAAGCAGTTTTGCAATGTTTGATTCAAATTTCTTGCTTCTATTTTTCAGACTGTTTGTCACTGTCTTCATAAGTTTTTATTCTGTTTTATACATATCTTTATTTACGTACATTTCTCATTTAATCACAATATTTGTCTTTATTACTAGCTTAATCATTTAAGGCTTGAACTTTCTATCATTGTGATATCTAATCTCATTTACTGTATTTCTGTTTTGAAGTGTTTATGCGTGAGATTATTCTCCTGTACTTGTCGCTACATAGCCATTTCTAAATCTATATCTACTTTTATTTTGATGTACATCTTTCTATTTTTTATTCAATCCTAATGTCACTGGCACTATAACTATATCATAAAGTTAACCGAGACCACAGTATTTAATTTAGTGTGTATTTGTCTCTTCCTCAACGTTTATGTCTCAATTTGAAGTAAGAAAAAAGGGGGTATAAAAGGAATAAAGAGCTATCCGAAAAAATCGAATAGTGTGGAGTATATGGGATTTTCACACGTTTCATTACTCTTTATGATGGTTTTATTCAATAAGGAAGAAAGTATTATATTTAATAGCTGGACTACAGTTCTGTAAGTACATCAAATCCAAAGAATGGCTTTTAAAATTGGTAAAATATCAACAGTATTATCTCTTCAGACCATAATTGAAATTTTAAAAAAGTAGGTATCTCTTGAGTCATTGAAAGTTATGATCGTATTTCATCACAGTCTAAAACTCGGACTTTTAACACAAACGTGAGAAATGCACGAGTTCAAGCAGGATTCTAAAATATTTAATTTCTCAGTTAAGTTGGAAATTAAGGTAAATATGCTCAAATAAACTTAACTCTAATTAAATTGAGATTCAATAGAATTATTTAGAATATTTGTTCAAAGTTGTATTAAAAAATCTCAGAATTTTTGTCGTCGAAGTGATATACCTCATACTTGGACTACGCCTATTTTCATAACCCCCACAATCACTTCACATAAAAAGTCAAACTTTTCGAACACCCAAAAATGCAAGGAGCTCCCACGTATTGGTCCTGCCCAAAAAGCCACACAGAAGACGATCTAAAGAGCAAACAGCAATAAAACAAACCTACCTCGGTGGCGGTCATGTTGGTCTCGCTGGCGGTCGATGCATTGGGTTGTGCCCTGGAGCGCTGCTGCTGGTACGACAGCTCGGTCTCCGAGACCTCGGGACTTGCGCGTGGAGCTATCGGAAGCGGGGGTGGTGCTGCCACTATGCTGCCACTGCCCCCGCCAATTGCGCTCGTTCTGGCGAATTCGGTGGTGTGGTTGCCGCCGTTTCCGTTATTGCTCACGGACACCTGTTCGGCTTCCAGAGCGGCAAGGAGACGCGGACACCTGGGATGGTGTAGCTTGCCGTTAGGACTGCGGACTGAGTATAACATGTACATGAAAGGGTGGTGTGTTAACTGTAGAGCTGCTATTTTTTTGGTTTGTCGGGGTTTGGAGAATATGACTTTTTGATTACTAGCATTTGAAAATATTCGTTAGAAATCAAATTATTTGTTTTCAAATCATTGGAAAATTTGAAAAGTACAGATTTTTCTGTAGACCGTAAAGTGTTCAGCGGAAAAGATTGATTTATTCGAGGAAATTTTCAAACGTCACTAACCTGGTAACCTTAACGATCGCACGACGTTGGTTCGGACCTGACTGTGCGGATCCTTTAATAAATTTTGTTCTCGCCTCTGCTGCCTGCTGTACAAAAACAGTCTCCATTTTTTCATGAGCCTTCGTTTTCCTCTTCTCCACAGGTGTGCTACGTATCTGAAAATTTACATTAAACAGCCAAGTTTGGCTACTATTGACCTTAAAACTATTAGATCGGTAGTAAATTTCTCTTCATTTTTTTTTCAGAGTAAAATATTAAATTGTTAATGCTTGTATTATTTACTGCACGTGTAAGTTAGTATTGCTGGTCTTGAATGTAAATTGTTGTTAATACTTTAATCACTAAAAAAAAGGAGTAATGTATTGGCTTACTTGATCATCTCGGCATAGCACGTGGTCGGTTCGGACGTGTTGGTCGACGAGGCAAGTGTGCTGGTGGAATGAAATCGAGCCCGCTCAAGTCGCATCCTCTCCATTTCGCGTTTCTTCGTCTCCGAAAACTGAGTCGCTATTACAACTAGGCAGAGGTTGATCATGAAAAAGGAACCGATCTGGAAAAACCGAAAATTGCCCCTTTTTTTTGCTTCTGCTCGCCTCTATCTTCCAAAGAGCTTTTGTAATTCTGTGTGCTGGTGCATTAGCTAACGGGGGGATTCCAAGGTTTTTTTTTAAATCCTTTCGAAAGAACCTTTAAATTTGATAAAAAGGTGCAATCATATCACCAGACTTGAGCATAATTCATTTTTCATATAATTAGCAATATAATTTTGTTTTTCTAAATGTAATACATTATTAATTTGTGCCAGAAATTTTTTTATTTTCTCATTACTATATAGATTGATTATATACGCAATATTTCTGTATTTCTGCTGTATACATATTAGTGTTCAAAAAATGTTTTCCAGCACCTATATTGCATTACATACAGAAAGAGAAAAAATTGAGAAAACAAAACTGTTAAAAAATATTTGAAATGATCGAACAAGAAATTACCAGCTGAAAAAGTAATCATTGTTATAAAAGTTACATTGTCGGAAAAAGTTTTTATTCCAAAGTGCCTGTAAATATATAAAATAATTAAGCCCAAATCTGGTTGTCACCATTGTCTTTTGCGTATAATTGACATGATTGCGTGACACGATTTCAAAAATTTTCTTCTATACGTATAATCTATGAATCTCTCATAACCGACAAGTACATCGGAATTACACAAAAAACATCGATCACCGGTCTCTAATAAAGTAAAATCAATCTAGAGACGAACGCTAATCGAGTTTTCCCAGAGACACCTCACAAACGCAGAAAGTGCCTTTAATGCACTTGGCTCGTTTCCAAAACACCCCTTAGGTCCCTCGTGTCAGCAAAATCGTCCAGCACTCTGAAGAGCTCCTGTGTCATCACGGTCATTTCCCATAGAACGTGGAGAAAAAATTGTCAACTCACGACGATGAGCAGGACAAAGTAGATCCAGTCCCAGAACGAGTGAGCGTCCTGCACGTAGTACATTATGTCCGTCCAGCCTTCCAGGCTTATCACCTGCCAAAGGCAATCGGAAAAATACACAAATGTACATAAGCTGGTGTCCAAAGGCCCGTGTGTTTGCACATGTACGTTTCGAAGAGGGAAAAGAGAGACGTTAAGAAGCGAGAGAAGGCCAGGCTTTGCGCGTGAGTCAAGAGCTGGGAGCAGCTACAGAGAAAGAGAGAGAGAGAGAGAGGCGGAAATAATTGTTCTTAACCTTGGTCGCGCAGTGACTAGCACGCGTTAGAGTAGGGGTGGCTTTAAGAGAGAGAGAGAGAGAGAGAGAGAGAGAGCGAGAGAGGGATTCGGACTGGCTTTAAAGTGGTAAAAATAAAACATGAAAGAAGAACAACTCGGCTGGAGAAAGAGTAGGGAATAAAATAAAGAGTTTTCGTGCTCTTTCTTCCACACTCGTGGGGGGGTACTCACGAGGAATATGGCCACCCAGGCGAGGCCGATGTTGTCGAAGGATATCGTGCCCTGGAACGGATTGTTGCCGTGGCCCTTGCACTCGGAGTAGTAGTAGTTCCAGTTGACGCATGTATCGTTCGTTATGAACGTTACGTTGCTCTGCGGCAGTGCTGTGTGATTGCACTCAGTGTTACCTGTGGGGGATACAGACACAGGCGAGAGTTGTGTGTTAATACTTCAAAGTACGGGGTTATCCTGGGCAGTTTTTTTTATTTGCAGTTTATGAAATTACTTACTAAAAATTCAGAAAAATACTTTTTATGTACAAAGATATGATCGAAGGAACTTACGAGGTAAACTTTTTGTTTACACTTAAATATGATCGTACATTAATATTCATAAAAAAAATATCAGTAATCAAAACACCTTGGGCGGAGGATACAGTCTTTTGAACATTTTTGAACAAAAAAATATAGTCTGTATTTTATTTTTTTGGTCAAAAAACATCGTTTTTTCATTTTCTTGGATAAAAAGGCATTGTTTTTTTTTATTTTCTTCATCGCTTTTTGGTTTCTCCGTTGGAAACATTGTCTTTCAATTATTTCAAATAGAAAATATTATTATTCGTTTTTTTTTTCAATAGATTTTTTTCTGAGCCGTAATATGGCGTAAACCTATAAAGTCGTAGTATGAACCTTTGAGAAATGTGTCTTATTCAAGCAAATATCTAATAAATGCAAATTATTGACCTGACTTTGAATTACTTTCGACCCACAATATTTAAATTTTGAACCTCATGGTCGTTAAAACAGAAAAGCTTGTTCAACCAAAAAAGCGATGTTTTTAATCAACGAAATGAAAAAGACACTCCTATATGAAAAAAATCATCAAAGATGTTTTTGGTCCGAAAATAAAAACAGTATATTCTTTATCCGAGGTATCTTGATATCATGCTTCAAAATCAATCACAGCCGAATAAAAAAATAAGCAGTAAAACTATAGCATGATTATCCACAACCTCGCCCTTCATTACCCCATACCGGGGAACCTTCGAACAAAAATCGTAAAAAATGGAAAGCAAAAGGCAACGAGCAGTTAACGATGTACTTGCCGATCTTAAGTGGTGGCAAATTGCTGCAACTGTGCATGCCGTTGCCGTCCGGCTTCGAGCATATGTAATCCTGGCCCTGGTACTCGAAGTACTTTTCCAGATCGCTGCAAGCGCAAAAATCAATGGGTATTAATGCGACGTGGCCGGTACCAAGGCCTCGTTCTTGATTCACTTCTTCCTTTGCTCTTTTTTCACCAAAATTTTAACAAATCCGCAATCGTGAATTTGACACAAGACAACAACACACTGCGTTTTTGCAGTTATATACATTTATATATAGATGGACAAAAACCATTTAATGCACTGGAAATGTATGTACGTATATTCATATTGATGTAAACATGTATTGGCATGCTACACGACGTGTGCGTCAACGCTGATATAACAATGATGATGACAAAAAAAAGATGCGCTATCGCGTACACACGCAATCGACAAAATCAAAAATTGTTGATGGAGTGAATAATTATTTAATTTTTTTTGCTCTGCCATCATAGAAATAAACACTTTATTGGTAAACTGGAAATGTATTCAGATTTTAATTTTCTAGTACGTGTGTAGGCGATATTGATAGCCCAGGGTGCGTATGACAGTTTGTGCGTGCCAAATCAAATGCAACATGTGAATAACATGAACACTTTTGGCTTTGTCTTTGTCGAGCTAACGTCGATTGCGGCTTGGTGTTTGTTTTATTTTATTTTTTCATTGCACTTTTTGTCGACTAGATCACTAAATTTAACGCTATGTGACTTAAAACTATTTACTTTGATAGGTACCGAATATTTGCTGCATATACTTGCTGTGTAGTTATAAGGCCGATAATACGTGCGAGAACGTTAGAGATTAGGAAATCAGATCATATTGCGTCACGATTATGATACCTCATCGATTTTATGCTCATTTGCTATGTTGAAAATTTAATTATAATAGCCAATCAGGATATTACTAATTAGTTTGAATCAAGTCTCCTTCAGAGTAGATCTTAGTTTGACGTCAGCTTAATTGTAACGGATTAGAGGAACATTATACTGATGCTGTGTATTATTTACTCGAAATAATAGACGTTAATTATGCCATTGCCACTAAAATTATTATTTTCCATAGCATACATATCAATATTATTATTATTTTTGTTATTATCAACATAATTGTTGTAGTGTACATATTAATAGATAATTTCGTTGTTTCAATGAATTGAACAATGTGTCGATGCAAGAACTAAAACTTCAATTTCGACGGAAAGATATTATTCAGTTACCAAATACAACGAGACTAAAAGCATATTTGATCACTCGATAATCTTTCAGCATGATCTAAGAATACGAACTGGCCGTTCTTTAAGTTATGTTTAATTAACATCCAAGCCCGCAACATAATTTTGCGTTAGAAATATCAGACGAAAAGTAAATTTGTTCTCCTCATTATCTGCAGTGAATGGTGGGAATGATACTTATCCTTAGATGCCTAGAGAGATTGTTGTTTTACGTTACGCTAATTTCTAATACAAACAAATGATACTTCATTCAATGAATCATCCAATAATAATCATTGTTTGTTCAAAAAATGTATATAATTGTCATTCGATCATTACTAAATTTCAATCATTTCTTTATCGGCCCGTAACCATCATTTTTACGAATGTCGATCGAATAATATTAAAATTATTGTAATTTATGAGAAATATTACGGCACGAGAAGCCAAATCCCGGGCACAATACCCCTCGACGTACTCCTCGATAGATTCCCCCGATTTTCCAGCCCACCGGCTGCCAGGAAGCCAAGACACCCCGCTACGCGCGAAGTACCTCGAGTCCCTCCCTCCTTCGCCCACTCGCCTATTCGCACGTATTACCGCCTGCAAGGTCCTCGCGAAGCCGATGATTCCTCGGGCGCACGTAATAACATGCGCCGCCCGCACACCTCCGCACGCACACGCGTACCATCTCTCTCCCTCTCTTTTTTGCTCCGGCGCACTCCCGAGGGATCCAATCCCCCGGCACTACAGCGCACGCGTCCCTGCACGAACTCGTCTACATCTACGTGCGACAAATGCACGTGCAAATATACGCATCCAAGTGCTCGTGCGTGCGCTTGCTTCCGCTCGTCTCGCTTCCCTCGCGCTCGGAGGATCACGGGAAAGGAGTTTGCGTGGGCGCGTTCGTGCATTCACGGGCATCCAAGACGAGAGGACGAGTGGTGGAGGGTGTATCGCAACTGCAGGGGTACTTTAAAGCTCCCTGCACATCTTCGGGGGGTGAGCAAACGAGAGAGAGAGAGAGAGAGAGGTGGTGGTGAGGTGTGCACAGGTGCTCGCCCATCACCGCCCGCGAGGCCAGGCGCTATTCGGGATCAAGAGTGCGGGGTGATTTTCGGTTCTCTGATTCTTGATCCTATGTCGCCGCCCCTTGCGAAGAATAATGCTGCTCGAGCTTCCCGCGAAAAATAACGTGATTCAAGTTCTGCGTGCAAAACGAAACAATTTTCAGTAGCTTTTCGCGAAGATGGTGGTGGAAATTGTATTGTTTTTAACAACATTTACATAATATCGGTAAACTGTACAAGCAAGACGTACATTTGATTCGATCACCTTGGTAACATCATACCGTGTTGTTTTGTTCATCCGCACGACGATAAATTTAATGATGGTGGTATAATGGACCCGCGATTCGGAACGCCGCGAGCTTTGTACGGCGCTATAATTCAGTACGTCAAAATGCGCGATTTAATTAATTATATTCTGAAACGTATTCTTTCGAGTGCGACGCTCCGAATCAGATTGTTTTCGTAGGGGGCGACAATACGGCCAGTCATACTTCCTTGCGTTTTCTACGCTTACGTCCATCGAATCGATAAAATCTGTGAATGTGTATTTCATCAGTCGAATGTATATGTACGTTTGGGCTATGGCGCCTGGCCCCCGTCGACTCTGTCCGCATCTCGAGAACGTAACTATATAATCCTTGAACATTCGGTGCTCTCTTGTGGTTCTAACTTTGCGTACGAAACAATGGAGTGCCAGGTATTTATCGTTCTACAACTGATCATGTCGAGTGAACTAAATACATTCACTATATGTGTGTATACGGGAATATGCCTATTCTATTTAAAATGCCCGAGCACAGCTCTCGGTATCTCACCCAAACTCTTATACGATAAAAATGCGTGTTTCATTCCTAGCTAGAGATATAAATATTTGATATCAAACGTCAATGGCTCCCAGACGCGCGTACTTCGCTGTTGCACCGGAAGTCCGTTGGTGCGCTCTCTCGTACAGCACTTACACATACATACCTATCACGTTTCAATTATCCTGAAAAAAGTTGAAAAAAAAAAGCAAGTGCTCTCGTGCTCTTCCACAATGTACAGTGTCGCAAGGCAGATCAGCATGTCCGCAATACAGGCGTTTGCCAACGGATCGAACGCTAGTGCGCTAGTGTTATATATTATTATACAGTCCGTCGCTATATCTACGCACTATCTATCTATCTATCTATCTATAGGACCGCGGCGGTGAGCACATAACAGCCATCGCGAGAGCGGCACATCGGATATGCAGCCGCGCGTGTGGCCGGGGATGCGGTTGGAAATCAGCGCCGGATCGAGGCAGTTCTCGGGTGTCGCGCGAATTTGCAAACTTCCCGACCACGTCCACTTTCGACCGCGACTACCGACGCGTGTATATGTGCCTGTGCTGTTCGTGCGCGATGCGATTGAATGTAGTACATGGATGCGCCGTGCGTGTGTACATTATGATACGCATGTACGGGTCTGAAGAGAATCCCATGGCTGTCGGTGATGTGGTGTCGGCTGCGTCGAGGCTGAGTTGTGCCGAGAAGTTTTGTTTTGATGATGGGACTGATGGCGGGTGGTGGAATATAATCGGTCGTGCCGGATTTTCGGCTCCAACGCGGTTCGATAAGACCTTGAAAAAATACTTTTGGGTGTGTATCGAATTACGGTAGTCGAAGGAGATCGAGGGTTCGGGGGTCTTCGATAATAAACTGTACGGAAGAATAGAGAATCAGCGATGGAACCATTGTTTTTGTTTTTTTCTCTCGTGTCGCTTGTAAAAATTATAAAAAGATACGAATCCATATTCTGTCTTTCTTCTTGAATCACTGGTAAAAATTATCAAACAGTACTGTTCTTTTTCTCTAATCGCTTGAAAAAAGATTGAAACATG
This sequence comes from Copidosoma aretas, assembly GCA_030522625.1. Classification (NCBI taxonomy): domain Eukaryota; kingdom Metazoa; phylum Arthropoda; class Insecta; order Hymenoptera; family Encyrtidae; genus Copidosoma; species Copidosoma aretas. The sequence continues at coordinate 19,026 of JAPYYV010001875.1, forward strand.
AATCAACATGGAATTTTTTCTCATGCCACTCGTAAAAATAATTCCAAAAAAAAACAAACCACGGATGAGTATTACTTTTCCTGATACCGGTCGTTAAAATTGTGGGAAATAATGAACACGAATGAATGATGTGTTTTTTCTCGTTTCGCTCGTAAAAATTGACAAAAAAGAACGCAGGGAACGACAACAACTTTCGAAAGGTTCGTAAAAGATTCATCCCCGATATCGACGCGAAACGTGCAATCCGTTCCGTTCATAACACGGTGATCGAGGACAACGGCGTCACCCCGAAACGTCAAAAAGAAATACACGAACCACGCGGGGAGCTCCAATCTCACCTGGAATTCTATCACCCGCGGGGGGAGGGTTCGAAAATCGTTTACGCTCGAAGCGTCCGGCGCAAAAGCGATATCCGCCACGAGCAGAACAAAATACTGGCCCACCGCTCAGCCTCGATGCGCACGCTCTGTCGACTATTTTTCCTTTCTCTCTCTCTCTCTCTGTCCCGCGCGCTCTGTTTGCACTCTCCTGAAATTTGCCGATAATTTGCGTGCGTCCGTGGTTGCGGAAACAGCGTGGTCTACTGCAGTACACGCGCAAAAAACGAAATAAACGTCATGAGTCGTCGGGCGCGGAAAATGAATCCGATTCGATTCGACGTACGGCTGCATTTCTTTTTGTTCGTCATCCGTAGCACGGTCGCTTTGGTTTTTTATCTGAACGCGAAATTGGACCGATATTCCGTTGCCTGCACGAGTGAGTCTAAAAAAAATTGCCTGTTGGATGGATTGAAACAGAAATAATGATTACTTTTTTGTACAACTGAAAAACTTGACCTATTTTTTAAGAATAGTTATCTGATGATTGGAAAAGGTCAACGGAATGGACTCTAATTTGGAATGTTTCAAAATATCGTGAAAAATTGATTTTCACCTTTTGCTAACAGGGATCAATGGATTTGAAAATACATCAAATAAGTGCGCTGTGACAGCTATCGAATAACGTTTGTTGAGCCGCAAAATAATATCCAGATTAAAAGTTGTAACTGCAGATGATCAGTTAAGTTTAGCCGGATCAGATCAACTTCGGTTTTTCTGAAAAGTCTTTTTTTTGTTTTCTCCGAGGCGAAACTTTGGGTTGGGTCAATCAATCATTATAAAATAATGACGAGATATTTGGACCTTAGAGGACGCGAACTCGTGAAGGGAGCATTTTTATAAACATCCATAAAAGTAGGTCGCATCGACTGTTCAAGGTGATCCCATACCACACAATACTCGAGACGAAATAAGGGCATTCGAAAGGATTTCAATTTATCGAACCGTACATCTCGCGCGATCTTACATTTTCGTCTTTCCTCTTTCATGAACCATCCGCGCTTGCTGATCAAAAATCGATTTTTCCAAAAGATCCCAACACACCCATACATCCCAACACACTCACACTATACTCGAGAGGAGAGCTATTGAAAATCCCTCGCACGCGAACCCGACGTAATCCACCGCCACCGGGGGATATAATAATAATCACAACAAGATCCCATGCATGACGAATCATCAGCGGCAGCGCGGGTGGGTGGAAAGTTATTTCCCGCCTCTGATACCGCGTACGCTCACGGACGCGTGTACGCAACACACCGCGGGCCGGGTATTATCATCGTATTTTCCAATAAAACCGGCCCGCGACAATTTATCAGGGCCCCCTTTGCTTCTGCGCGTTCGTTCGCCTTTCTTTTGCTCTTCGTGGTTGCCCCGCGGCGCCGCATCGCAGTACCGAACAGCTTTCGTGGACTCGAACTTTTGTTTTTTTATTTCCATCCCCCGGTATTGTTGATCTTGATTCCTATCAGTCCGAGCGCGTGTCTGCTATCCGTGCGAGATATCGTGGCTCCATATTGCGTTATTAATTATTTTCCGTCCAATCGCTAAAACGCGCGACTAGAAAGTTAACAAAAGAATCAAGGCTACGCAGTAGCGGATGTAATGGGTGCGATAACAAAGTAAATAAAAGGGATTAATCGCACTGACACACAGAGCGAGTGAATAAAAAAGGACGGCGCAATCTTTATTATTTATTGCACTCCGGTAAAAAATGGAGGTGTATTCCTGTAACTTTGAAGTCGCATTGATCCATGCGCATCGTGAAATTTATCGGAGTAATTTATCACGTATATAACGTGCAGTGTGCACTTTGCTTTTTGGTCAACAGTACGAATACTCGACTGTCCAGTAACGTGACGAGTAATAACAATGAGTAAAATGAACAAACAGACAAACAAACATATTGAACAGAACAGACGTGTAACGACGATTTTAGTTTGACAGAGCGAATTAGTTAGTTGTAGAAGAAAAGTAACACCATTTATATTATTTGAGTATAAGATGCACACTAATTGAGAGCATAAATATAACATATTGAATTTACACTGAGTGCTATATATATACGAACACAACACCGAAAGACTCATGCATTGAGAGTAAAGTACAAGTGAGGATAGGTCGTACAGTCACTGAGTCATATTTCTCGTTTCCGCTTGAAAAGTGAAATTTTGATCACAAGGTAATTTCAAGTAGAAAATTTCAAGCATTGCTTTTCTTCTCCATTTTCCTCGCTTCGGGGGACCGCGAGGCGGACAAAAATCAGAACGATTGACCGATAAATGGAAAAAGCGACAAAACCAATGATCACAAAAAAAAAAAATTACGGAACGGAATCGTCGACCGAAAACGGGTTGAACGTGAAATAAAATAAGGAAAAAAAAAAAGCGTAACACGATTGCACGGTAAATCGACGTGAAAGATGGACGACAAAAAAAAGAAAAGAGGAAAGGTGCGGAAAAGTGCGAAAAGGGGGGCAGGGACGACGTACGATACTCGGGGTGATTTTCATCGACCGATTCGATGCGGGGCGCGTGAATTCGCGACAACGAGGGAAAAGTGTGTGCAGAGAGAGTAAGCGAGCGAGAGAGAGACAGATAGACCGTGTAATTATTAAGTACACAGCTCAGAGTTCACAGCAGACGACGTAATGCATGTATAATATACACACGTACAATTGAGGATCCGGATTGAGACACCGGCTCCGCGCTCGGAGGCTACAGAAGATATTATGACAAAACCGAAATTTTAAAATTAGATTAAATATGAAGAAAATACTCTGCCTCGTGCAGAATGAAAGAACCCAACTTTCACTCAATGACAATTTTTTTGTTTCAATTCAGTTTTCGAAATAAAAATTGTCTTTCTGTGGCTTCCGAGCGCGGAGCCGATTTCTCGCTCTTGACTCTCTATTTATGTGTAGACAAATATAATAATGTACGTGTGTTGGCATTCTCTGTGTGAATGTATACGTGATAGGCATAGCACTAGCAGTGTTGGGCTGTTTTTTTTTTTTTTTTTTTTTTTTTTTTTTTTTTTTTTTTTTTTTTTTTTTTTTTTTTCCTTTTTTTTTCTTTATTTTTTACTCCTTTTTTTTTTTTCTGTCTGCTATTTTTTTCCTTTTTTAGTAAGTAAGTGTATTGTGGAAACTAGTGTCGCATCATTCACTTTACTTTTACGGACTGACAGGGAAAACAAATTGATAGTCCGGGAGAGTATATTCACGAGCCACGTGTGTGGGTGTGGTGGTAAGTAGTACGAGTCAACGTGTGCTCGGACGAGGGACCCTTCGCATCCTCGCGCCCGCTCGACGATTAATAGACTGGTGTGTCGGGGGCCGCTTGTGATTTATGTATTTCTCGGATAACCACGGAGATGTATACGGACAGGGCTATCGTATCAGAAAAGTTATTCAAAATTTTTTTTAATCGACGAAGATTACCCTAAGTCGAATGGTTGTTACAAAAAACATTAGTGTTTTTTTTAGTGGTCGAGTGGTTTGAAGGATTTAAATTAAATGTTATTTTTTATTCTCGGCAAGACAGTTGGAAGAAAATTTCATTTTATAGTCACGAAACAAGATTGATTATATTTTATTGGTGCGGGGAAATCTGATCTATAGAGTAGCCGGAGATATATATTGCGATTGGGCTTCGTTCAACGGCCGGTAATTTATTGGAAAATATGTTCTGGAATATTTACAAGTCTAATGATGCGCACAATTGTCGATGGAGAGCAAAAAATATCTGTTTAAATATTTACAGTTAATTACTTATATTTCCACGCATACAATACGATGTGTATAATAATGTCGGATATTTCAAAAGCGATAAAGTACAGACAAATAAGCGAGTAAGAACAAAGTTTCATACATAGGTATAAAGGACAAATCATGTACAATGCAGCAGAAGCGCGCGTAAATCATTGTATAAGCAAGAAGCAAAGTGAATGTTCATTTACGTAGTTTACAGCAGATTTGAATAGAGAACTGAGCTGAGGATTCATGAGAAAGAGGCAAAGTCGATTTCTCAAGCAATGCGCTTTCATTGCGGAGAAAAAAATGATTTTGATGGTTTATAAATTATGGGAAGTATATGTGCACACATTCGTCTGGCTTTTATTTACACTATTTATATTATTGCGTGAATAATAAACGTTTCATGACTAAATTCGTAAAAGTCCAGAAAAATGAAGTTTTTTCAAACTAGTTGTATCCATTTTTATCGATGTCTCTGGAGAGGAAAAGAAAATTTCTTGATTTATAGCAAAACATTTCTATTGGTACTTAAAGCGAGAAAAAGCAATATCTCAATTCAAACTCTGGAAAAATTTTTGACGTTCAAAAAGATACTATATTGATTTCTACTTTGAAAAGTGTATAGCGTATGAATTTTTACGCTGAAAAAGGGAGTCTGTTGATTTCAAGGTGGACACCAATAATACCTCGGTTGTGATGGGAAAGAGTGGAAAGACATACTATCTTGAAAGTAAAAAAAATATTATGTACGTTTTCTAATTTTTTCCTCATAACTATCAGTAATTTTATAACATTTTGTACAATTCTGCTTTTTTGAAGGAAAATATTTGTATCAGTCAAAGCATAGTTTTTAAAAAATTAACCATTCTAATAAATTGAAAGAAACCTTTTCCAACTATGAAATCAAGGTCGTACGTTTTCCACCAAGGCATCAATCTATATAAGTATGTATACTTGTGTAAGAGCGCGTAAATTGAGTTAAAAAACAAATATTTTATTTTTTATGTGTGCGATTTGTTTGTATCACAAGCAGGGCTCTAAATAATAACAATTTAATTTAATTCTTAATTGAACAAAGACTTAATTGACAATTAAATTTAATTGTTCATTGAAATAATTTTCAATTGAGAATTAAATTATAATTGTAATTGTTTAATTGAGAAATTAAATATTTTAGAACCCTGATCGCAAGTACTTGTAAAAGATGATTGATAAATTTTTTTTAATTTACATGGGATTTCTCAATTGTTTTATTTTACAGAGTCAGACATCGTCGAATGATGATATTAACATAAATAATTATAAAATTAGCGAATATAATGAGACAATTTCAATTGGTAATTATTATTTAAAAGCATCTTGACATCATCGGTAAACTATTATTAGTCATAATTAAATAGCAAATGCAGCATGGTAAAGCATAAAAGCGATGATCTAAAAAGCATTTGAGATTGCAATTGTATTATTATTATTGCAGAGTATAAGCTAATGAGATTGAAAATAGATGCATACTTTATAAATGGAGGATTTGAAAATCATAAAAATTAAGTGAACTTGGGAGAATTGGAATTCAAACTATTTCTATTGAAAAATAAGACGCACAACTTTTATTTTTAAATATTGATCCAAAACCTATTATCATAATGAATATTGATCAAAATCATTTTTTACCTCTTCTTCAACAAATCAATCAATAATTTGACTGTTCATTTTGCGCGCTGCAAAAACTTCAAAGTTTTCACTCGAGTATCTCGAAGCTGTCATATCTGTATGTCAATTAATCCGCGCGACATTTTCCCTCAAAACCGCACAGCGTCACGGCAACTTCCGTCCCTAAGGTGTGCCACTTTCACGTAAGCGCATAGTAGAAGTTTGACGTATCGATCGGTAGCATGCTAATCCTAAAAACTTTGGAAAAGAAAAATATTAAATATTAAATATTAAAATATTAAATACCAACAATGGCTGCGGATGGAGAACTCGAAGCGACCGATCCCGAAAAACTTCCACCGTGCGCTTGCACACGTATATAATGTATATATGATACACCAATAAGGTGATGGACCCAATTACTAAACGCATCAAGTACCTATTACTACTCACGTATTATTTACATTATATGAGAAGAATGATGTTAAAATAACCTACTTTTCAATGTATACAAATAGATTGAGTTTATTCATGAGCTTGTGGATAGAGAAGTATTTGCGGAAATCATAAAAAGTGTACAATTGAGTAGTAACAGGATCATGAGTAGCACACTGGGACATTCACCGGCTGATTTTTATCGTATGTAGACAATCTTCGTGTGCTTTCACAAATAAACGGTGAAACGTCAGCGTGCCTTTGTGCTTTTTGTATCATGTGCGTTTGCTGCGTGCATTTGCACATCTGACGTCATAATACAACGCAAAAGCTCTGCGTTAAGAAGGAAGAGTGCGAAAGAAATTCATTAATTTTAATCCGATGTCCTTTCTCTTCCCTTCCTTCTCAACGATTTAATGGCTATAAACTCTGTAGGTATTACCTGTAGTTATAGTCACGGCGCGTTATGGAACTGGAAAACCATTACTCGAAATTTCCGTCTGGCTTGAGTGGCTCTAGCAATTTTCAGCCGCTCGGCTGGATTGAGGAATCATTTTTTCTCTCGGTATTGCATTGAAAATTTAATGCAAATGTTATTTTCTACGTATCTTTAGAAGTACAGAAAATTTCGCAAATCAGCTATGTCACATAATTTTTAGCCTTTTTGGGTCCATCATCATTTCTCGTGCTAATCTCAAAAGACATTCTTTAATTTTTCAAGTTTAAACAATGTATCCTTCAAGTTTGCTGATTTCATGCTCAAAAAAACTACAGGATCAACAAAAAGAAACATTTTGCCTTTATTTTGATTTGTAAGGTTGGACAGATATTTTTTAATTTTGTACTTTGAAAGTATGAAAATTGATTTCCGAAAGATTAGCCCGAATTTCAGAAAATGCCTTAGAAGGCGAAAATTGGTTTTTCCTACTTCGGGCGTTTTTGAGAGGCTGATGCGCCCTCGGTAGGAAAAACAGTGTCCGCCACTCAAGTGCGATCCAACCAGGGCTACGTTGCGGA
>JAPYYV010001876.1:0-22526 GCA_030522625.1 Copidosoma aretas
TTTTTCAGGATCTGTCGCCCCCCCCCCCCCCTTAAAAACTTAGAAATTTGGACCCGATGTTGATGCAATAGACGGAGATGGTCGAAGTCACCCAAAAGACACTACATCGCCGCGCGAGGCTAAAAACAGATGAATACTTCTGATTACAGACGAGCCACCTTACGAAAGCCCTCTAACATCGTTACTGGGTCAAACATTGCCGAAAACAACGGGATGCAGCTTCATTTTTCCTGCACTACATATTAAATAAATAGACAGGGGCAAAATTATAAAAAAGACCGTTAGTGATGAACGTTATAAAATAGATAACGGTAGACCCCGGCAGACCCGTACGCTCTAGCCCCATAAGAAATGGAAATATGATACAACTAAAGTACCTACTAGTAAATATCCAAATAGACTCGCACGCTTGGAATTTTTATTGATAGATAATCTATTGACTAATTAGGAGTATGAAAAAAAAAAATTTTATTGGATTTTAGAGTAAAGTACATGCAACAACCGATTCAAGCAGATGGTGCCGAAAAAAACAGGCGCTTGCAAACCATAATTGTGCTGAAATCTAGCAAACTCCATCTTAACAGTTATAAGCTAAGATCTTCTAATCGCATATCATATCTTTTAAATACAAAATATCATTAGCAATATAATTATGTGTATTAAACTAACTCTAACGGTGTATTATGTTTTCAATTGTCATGTAAATAGACAAGGCTAGCTGGATTGCACATGCTTCTGACAACATAGAAAAATAATCACATTTCATGACAGCTGATCTCTATATTTGTAAATAAAACGATTTGTATTCATCCAATGTTCTAGTACTACGTCAAAAATTACTATTTTTACTATTCTAAGGCAGGAAATAAAAAACGTTAACGTCAGTTATAATGCTGATGAAACACATACGAATATATCAAATTCAGCTAAATACGGAATCCAAATAAATTCAAAATAAAGCAACTAAGATCAAACAACAAAATAAAATTTCCCGCTCCAACTGCTTATTGATGAACAATTTATTAGGTTATTCAGAATTAAAGTAGAGTAGTCTATTGGGTTTCGGGATTACGTACTAAGTGTAATCATACATTAATACAACAATCGGACGGATCGATCGAAAAGTTTTTGATTACATATTCTACAATTATCTTGCTTTTTTTTCATAGTTATACAGAATGTTTTATTTGATATGAATTTAAGGTAAAATATCTGACAAAATTTATAATTTACACTACATATAAAAATTTATAATATATGTAAATAACTTTATGAATGTCTGATTTATTTAGTTTACTATGAACGTTACTAAATTCATTATTTCGAATTTTTCACCCCTAAATACTTTTTAACGAAACTGAATTTTGAAGCTATAAACAAAATCTTTTTCCAAATGACTTAAACGGCTGACCACGCTTATACGATCTGTGTACCGTGTCGACTAAACTCAGAGCTACCTCTGTGAGTTATCTACTTATTACTTTCTTCTGTATGACGGTTTGTATCCAACTTTTAAATAAAAGATTTATTCACTCTTTTTTATAAATTTGATTTATAATTTATCTAATACAAATTAATGACCCATCTAACAATTATTTTAATAAATTCGTCGATACTTTGAAAAAATTGGTATGAGTTGCAGCTTTTTTCAATGATAATTATTATTTATAGATATAAATATTTCTTTTATTTGATTAATTTAGTAATTTTTAAGTAAATAAATAATTATTCACCTAATTTGTACACTTTTTTAAAATTATTTCAACAAATCTTTACCATTACAAAGTTTATGTATAATTTGTTTATGAATACAATTTTCTATTAATTAGTTATTTTATTAACATTGCTTAATATTCTTTCAAAAATATTTTATCGGTTAATATTTGGATTTTAAACTCACTTCACATCCATTAACATTTAATACTACCGCATTAAAGATTAAGCAGTACTACTAGATGATCATTATTATAATTTTACGCAAGAGGAATCCATCATTTATAAAATATTAAAAAAAATTTTAAACTACAAGAAAATACCTCATGTCTTATCTCCAACTATAATCACACCACCATAGATACGTCGCTGTAGGCTATTTATGGGGCTCCAGTGAACAGTGGTTCTGACTTGGAAATTTTTTTTTATTTGGTATTACTGCTGTAAGAACGTACGTGTTAGCACCATCATAAATATTTATATCCTTTTGTTAAACAAAAATTCACTGCTATCATAGATATTATATATTATATCCAATTTTGTTTTTTGTTGTAAGAAATAAATAATGTTTTAAGTAGTAATATAATAATTGCATGTTATCTATATGATAAAATCATGATAATAACTTATTAAAATACAATTCCGTCGTAAAAACTTGCATTACAATTTGAAAATATTTAATATGCCTGCATTGCGTTTGACGAAAAGAAAAAATATTTTCTGCTACAATATTTCTAATACTACTTATTAATCAATATTCTACAGTATATTTGTAATTTTTTAATTTTTATCTATAGTTTGTGAGGTACCATCTGAAAGCTTCAAATTTTTACTATAATACAGTTAGTGTTTTGATGTGTAACTCATCGATTACGGATACAAATAAAAAATGTTTTTAGGTTGCTTAATAATAGGTCGTGCATAATTTTCAAACAAAAATGGCAAATATCTCTTAAATTTCAAGATTTAAAGAGGTAAATAAGGGCACCGATGCAATCAGCGGAATTCAACTTATTAAATAAACTACCGATGATTTCTGAACTACTCCCGCTAAAGATCCTTAAAATATCTTTTCACATAAAGTACAAATAAATTTCTATTTTTTATAGTAACTGCTGGGATCATTGCCGAATACATTACTGCGGAATCAGCCGCATCGCCTCATCTATGTGCTGAATAAGCCGCATCTACATATATTGTACAACAAAATACATTGGTCGACAAGTTTTTTATAACACATTTTTATACAATAGTTTTACTTTTTTCCATACTTACTACACCTATATATTAAAGATATAGGTATTAAATATATCTATACGTATATATATTAAATATAATACACGGAAAATAGTGCTTAGATCTTTTGTATGAAAATAACATTGTTAGTAACTTGGACTCCTTAACCAATTACATTTTAGTTGTAGTTCGCTGGAATGCAACGTAATCATGGTTTGCAAGTTCATGATTCTCTTTTTACAATTTACATAAGTCGGTTGATATGTTAGTGGGAAAAAGATTTATAAAAAAATAACAAAATTTCTGAAAATTGTAATAAACTTTTCAAACAGCACGGGAGAACATTGTGTATAATTCGTCATAGAATCAATACAAAGAGTCACAAGCAGTTGCAAAATTACTTCTCCATAAATGAAGTGCTTACAACATAATATACTTCTGTTTAAGGTCTTGATTTTATTAAAAAAATTTATCATTAATAGTTTTTCTTTACAAAAAGGTATCGCCGCAACAATTGGCTGGGCAGTCACTTTCTTTTCATTTGAATTTGCAATAAAACTTGAAGCATTGCAATTAAATTAAGACAGATGTCTAATTGTAATAAAACGAAGAGATAAATAATATGCAAAGATCGAAATCGTTTGCATTGCAAATTGTTAGTTTAACACAATAATAAAATAAATTTAATAATTAAATAATGAAACTATCGATTTTGTAAGTATATAAGATCAAATACGGTAATGTACGATACTTTCAAAAATTTTCAGAACAAATTGAAATTTCAAAGCATTTTTAGTTTCAAATTTTATTGTTTAAAAACTATCCAGCCCATCATGTAAGGCTTATGACTTACGCTTATACGTGACGTAAACTACATTTTGATAAATTTCAAGCATCGTAATTGTATTCCAACAATATTTATTGAAACAAAACGAAAAAGAAGATTGTCGTGGTTTTTGGTCATTCTCCATCGTTCTATTGAAAAACACCGTTTTCGGGCCATAAGTTTATTAATAACTCACAATGCAGTGGTACATTCATGTTTCAAAATCATTATGAAAAATACAACTATATTTATATACAATTAAAAAAAAAACAGAAAAAGGATTTCACTATAGTTATTTTCGACCTTTTCCACCCTCCGCAACAGAAAAAAATCATAGGAAAATTAATGAATATATATTGTAGAATAACTTATTTAAAGCGCCCACCCTTTCATAATCCTTTGTTAGCTATAACCCAATCTTATATTTGAATTTATTTATCAGCACACCACATCCCTAACTTAACCTAGTCTTACCTCAATGAGCCACCTAATAAGTTCTTACCGAAAATAACGTTCATTTCCCTCTTAAATTATCTTAATATTTTTTTTTTACATTTCTTAATTATCTTGATTAGTTAGAGTATTTTTAGACCCTTTTTTTCTGCACTTATAACTCGTTCAACATTTCATGACACAGTTATTTAAGTAAATTATAACATATATCTTATATCATTTTTATCTACATATTCCATAACTCCTATGAGGCATATAGACAGGTAACCTAAACGTTATGTATGTTATAATCACTTATATAATTCTACAAAATTCTTTAAATATATTAAAATGCATACGACAATATAGATATTTGTGTAATAAATCGAGTTTTGCATTACGATGGAACGATAACAAAAATGGAAGTGATCACAAATAAATATTTTTGCAAAACCATAAAATTATGCCATATTTTAAAAATTATAAACTACTGAAACATGAACTATTACATAATTTAAAATTAATTTATTTAAAAAGGTTTTACCAAAAATAGCAGGGAAATCTATAAAAAAAGATTGCAGATCTCTTACAAATATAATTTTATAAATATATTCATGATCATCGTTTAACCGAACTTATAATTATTAAAAAGTTTTATTACAAAAAGCATTTTTGTCAGACTTATCTTATTTTTGATAATACAAAATTTCTTTAGGTGCAGGTAAAATACAGGATTCGCAAGACTCACGTACTAGAATAATAATTCCATTTAATTATATAAAAGTTGGATTTTCTATAAGCAATTAAAAATATTCTCTAAAATAGTCTTTATATTTATAAGGAATAGTGTCACTTGAAATTTTTTGCAATAGTAATAATTATTTAAAAAATAATTATAACTTATAAAGCAACATGACAGTAGTTTCTTATCAAAAAATTTAGTAATTTTGCGTAAAATATTACATGAATCAAATAGCTTCATGAAAATCCTTACATGATTTATGTCAAATAACATTACATGTTCTTTAGTAATTAAATAATAAAAATCATTCTACCCTATTTATTGCGAGTTTTAAAAAAAGACGTTAATTATATTACAGAGAAAAAAAAAGTTCATTAAAATAGCATTATTTTCATTTTTTTTGTCATTTAAAAATTCGAAATCATTAAAAAAACATACATATTTATACATTTTTTAAAATTTATTAACAAAAATTTCAATTTTTTTTCAAGTTATTTTTATATGCATGATAAACATAATTTGTATGATAAGATCATTATTAAAAAAAAAAACTATGAGAAATATAAGAATAATATTATTAAAAAAAAGTCTAATGCTAAATTTTATGTAAGTAATAATAGTAATTAAAAAAAAGCAAAATAAAAAATTGTTACCAAAATATAACTTTATATATGGATTTAAGTATGGGAGGTTGGCTTGCAGAGCGCGCAGGGGAGCAAAGCCACAGTACTATATATATGTACCGTGTAAGGTCCGATATTATGTACTTCGGGAAATGCACAGAGATTTTTGTGCAAAGTGCAAAATGGTTCAGCTGGCTTGTGCCAAGTCAAAATTATCGGACTTTGCGCAGAGGAATATTTTGCAGACTGCGGTATAAATGACGTGACTGTTAAAAGTGTATAGGTCAATTCAAAATAAACACAAAATCATACTACTAAATTTTGTTATTGTATTGTTGACAAGTTCTCGGCCATTGTTAATCTGTAGTATGCTTTGCGCACCAAAAAATGTAAATATATCAATTAACTGCTATCCTGCTTCAGCAGCAGCTCTTGTTCGCAGACATCTCAAAATTGAAAATTTACTTAAGTGATTCTGGTTATTCAAAATGAATATGAAATCACTTTTTTGCATGATTGCAAATCAATAGAATCAACTTAACGTGTTCGTATGTAGCTAGATCGCTAGAACGCTACACTGACGAGTCCCAGCTAGCGGTCAAGGACGATACGAATCCCATCCTTTTTCTCCTATCTTTCAAATTTTTCCTTCCCTACACTTTGCGCTCTTTATTAACGGAAGCACCGAGTATGAATTTTAACGGAGGCATGAACTTGCTTAGTATGAAGTCAATGCGTATCCATTTGTGGGTGCATGTAATTGCACACACACACGCTCAACAATAATTAAGTTCAAAAAAAGTAAATGATCGAACAAGATATTGTATGGGAGCTTAATTAAATTTAAATGATTTCTGGCATACAAATATATATATATATCAATTTAAATAAAAATGTCAATTGTCACACGCTACATCAATTTCGCCCTTGCAATTATATACGCGTATCAGTGCAAGTGTTAGACGTATTTGTATGAGGCTTGAAGTGGCTTGGCATGAAGTCAATGCGTATGTATGTGTAAATGCAATGTAATTGCTCACACACACGCTTTAAAATGATTTTGTTCGAAAAAATAGAGTACAGAAGCAGCGTTATATATATTAAAAATCAATTTAAGCTTGAGCATTGATTTCATTAGAAATGATGGGTTCGGCGACTATCCCTTTTTTAGGATAAGCCTGTTTTTTTACCCACGTTTTACAGAGACTTAAGAACACAAAAAAAAACAGGTCTAGTAATATTAGCGTACTTTAATGAAACGGCATCAATAATTTTATATAAACTTTCATGTCCAGTTTCTACGTGTGCTTCTTTCAATACGTCCAAAATTTTGCCATTTCGTACAAAATATCGAATGTCCATGTTACCGGTCACATTTGACACTGGAGAAATCAATTTGATTATGTCTTCCACTATTAAAAAAACATATCTTTTTAGTCGTCTATAGTCTAGTAAAGTTTTTTAAAATTCTTTTTTTGTAGTAGTTACTTCATTTACAATGACATTGTATTATTTTTACTTCTGATGAAATTTACATTACTTTTTATGTCAACTTTACTCAATTTCAGTTCAGAGGCTTTTTTATTCACACTAAAAACGTCTGTGTGTGTTTTAAATTTAAAAGTTTTAAAGGAATAAGTAGTCTTTACTAGCGAAACGATTAGCAGCTCGTCTTTAGTCAACAATCGAATACATGCTGATACTATTGAAAATAAAATAGTGTAACTTTTAAAAGTTTTAGTTTAAATATAATTGTACATCAATAATAATAATATACAAGTAAATTTTTTTTTTGGATTAACTTACACACTTCAAACAACCATGTTATACGTGCCGTGTTTATTTTAAATTACCCTACACACTTTAAACAATCACGTTATTCGTACCACAGTCTGCACAAAATGTCTTGGTGGAAAGTCTGGTAATTTTGACTTGGCACAAACCGGCCCATTCATTTCGCACTTCAAATAAAAATCTCTGTACATTTCCCGAAGTATATAATTTCGAACTTTGCACGTAACATATATATATATATATATATGCTTACATATATGCAATGCCGCCACAAACTTTGAGGCCACTTGTCAGGGTCCGCGCTCAATCATACTATTATTAGCCCCCAGCTCATTGTAAGGCAAAATATTTGATACATTTTTTATCACTGATCTATTCAGGTTAACAGATGTCCACAAAAATATAATGACTGTGTTATGTCACAGAATTAGTAAATTACTGATCTTCTAGTCTATACTTGGGTTCAAGCGATTTAGCTAGGCATTGGATGAGCATTAACACACATATAGAAAACAGTGAGACAATAATTTGTAATGATTTTACATTGTAAATAATAACATTTTAAAAATTGTACAAAATCCATGAATCAATAAATGATGTCTTAAATATAAAAAAACCATGGCTAGGCCGCTTCTCAGGGTGCTTCCTCCCTCACACTATCATAAGCCTCTTGGATGTACCGAAAAAAATTGAGGCCACTTCTAAGGGTCCGCGCTCCATCATACTATCATGAGCCCCTTAAAAGTAGCTATAAAATTTAGGCCGCTCCTTAGGGTCCGCACTTAATCATACTACGATGAGCCCCCAGCCTACTGCAGGGCCACGACGGAGTCGTGCAAGCGCTCGTGACAAGCACTGGTGGAAGTGGCCCAGTATAACGTGGCCCAGTATAACGGTGGTCGAGTATCAGCATAGTTTATCTACTCACATAATGTTTTTTCTTACTAAATGATGATTTATTTTATTCATGTTTGCCTTACATTAATAGTTACTTTTATAATTAGCAATGGATATTTCGTATATTAAAGGGGATGTGCTAGCTTAATTTCAAGATCCAAAAAGTTTATATCCTGATTAAAGTTCCAGAAAATCGCTATCTTAATTTAAACGTCATCAAAGGTGTTTTCCAATAAAATTGAATATACTTAAAATGTGCAAGTGCAATCTTATAATAAAAATAATTAACAAAGGTAATAAATAGATTAGGGCTAAACACAATGCTTCTGGGAATTCCAAGAAATTTTACGTACAAAGAAATGTTTTTAAATCATAATGTTTGTGAATTAAATGATGACCCCAGTGCTATTTAAAGATTTATAGAAGAGAAAACAATAATTTTATCTTGAGATCAAAGCAGTACTTTATGTCCTACATAAAAAAAATAAAAATATAGCACTATTTATCTCTGTACGCATTGTTAATAGACAAATTAGCAAATTAATTGATAAGTAAAGTCATATAGACTACCAGGTGAAGGGTCTCGACACTAATAATAATAATAATGACGAATCTATTGTTGCAGGTGGAGTATGGTCTAATAGCTTAGCAATAGCTACAGATGCAGCTCATTTATTCACCGACTTTTCATCATTTATGATATCACTCTTTTCAATTTGGACGGCAAACAGACCTGCAACTAGGAGAATGCCGTTTGGATTTTACAGAGCAGAAGTGAGAAATCATTATATTAAGAATTTTATAGCGAATACTGTGAACAATTCAATGTTTTTACTACCATAGTGTATTGTGTAAAACTAAAAAATCGAAGGACTCGCTGTTTTTTCGTAATTAATAAGATGTATTCAACAGTTAATACACAACATACACAATTAAAAAAAAAGGCAATTTCCGAAAAAATGATTGATTTTATTTATATTTAAACGATACTAAAGCAAGCCAATATATATCACAGATAAGTGTATAATTGAAATCGCCACAAAAAGAAAGCTTGTTAACATTTTTTAACTAAAATAATCCGACCAAATAAGTTAAAGTATAGACCAAGAATTAAATGCTTCATTTGTAAAGCCTAAGTTAATCCCGATAAATACTATCATATATCATCTTATCTGTACCTGATTGGATGGTAAAATAAGCACTAATTGCTACGATGAAGGAACGTAGGAAGAGTATTAGGTTTATACACGTAGTAATACTTGCACTATGGGTAATAAAAAAACTAACCACTTAAAAGTATTACACATTTTGTAATAATAATGGTGATATGAACACCAATAATAGTATTATTGAAAGAAACTCATCACATGCAATAAGAGACTGTATCCTGGGATGTTGTAATCTTGGTCCTTCTTTTAAAACTAATTGGCAGAGAAACAAAAAAACATATTTGTATACTAAAAAGGCTAATAAAAGATAATTAATAATACACAAAAACAATAAGTTATAATGACAAACATTTTAAGGTAGTCAATGAAATTTGAATAAACGACGGCACGACGAACACTACAGTGTATGAACAGGTGCATATGATCATTATATATTGGTCGATTTTTTTTAAACGCTTGTTAAAATAGATAGCTAAGGCCCTTGAAAATTTTTCTTGCGCTCTATTGTACTCTGAGTACCTAAAATAAAAAACATCTAAAAGATAAGGTACTTGTTTCTATGTTTTTCTGTGTAAAAAATTTTAAATTGATCAAAATTGGATTTATGACCAGAACTCTCGGCGTGTGCAGATACAACATAAATCTAGGTATATTTCTTTATCCGCTTATTTTTACGGATTTTTTATTCTCTTTTGGTCTCACCAAGATACTTTGCCGGGCAGCCAGTACATTTAAGACGGTATATAACTTCATACATATCCATCCCATCAACTTTTTCTTTTCTAGTACTAACTATGTAAGAATTAGTAAAAGTGGAGAACGTAGTTTATTTCTAATAACTTTTTTTTTCAAATAGTCTGCATCTATAAAAAAGCTTTTCGGTAAAGCAAGCACTTAAATACGGTCTTTTTTTATCAATTTT
Organism: Copidosoma aretas; assembly: GCA_030522625.1. NCBI lineage: Eukaryota > Metazoa > Arthropoda > Insecta > Hymenoptera > Encyrtidae > Copidosoma > Copidosoma aretas. The sequence goes on from JAPYYV010001876.1 coordinate 10,355, forward strand.
TTTCAGCTAGGAGTCGTTTCTCTCAGTCAACTTGTAAATGAGCAGCATACATGTTTTTTTATAATATGAAGTCGTTTACTAATGAATTTACTTATAAATAAAGCGAGATAGTACTTCCTATAAAATGCAATCTGTAAAATATTGATTGCTTTCGCATGAAAAACAGGATTATACAAGGTAATCGCTCTTAACCTAATAACTAATCCATTACTAAATTATCCATACTGCAGCATAAACCTTATCATCTCGTCTAATCAAAGTTAAATCTAAAATACTAACATTTTTGATATCTTCTGATTCAAAAGTATAATTAACGTCGTCATATTAATTATCAAATATTTTTAGTATCATTAAGACAATTTGCATTCAACAGACAATTAGTTATCAGATGATGCATTACCATCAAAGCAAGGAGTAGGCTATTGGAAGGATATGCCTGATGACTGTTTATACTGATTGTCATCGTAAGAGAAGAACAGAATAACGAATTTAAAATTAGTTACGTATCGTAATTCATTAAATGCAATAGAATTTTAGATAACTTTACTTTTAGAATGTAATAATCTTTTCTTTAAACCTGTTGTAACTGTTTTTTAAAAGACGTGTGTGAAAAGTGACATGATGTCGAACAAGAGTTCAGCATGCTCCGTAGAAACATGAATTATTTTTACTATTTTTATTAGTTTTAGAACAATATTTATACCGAACATGGATTTCGAGATGAATTTATTCAAAATTTTAGAAAGATATTTGCAAGAAAATAAATAGGCTCACCAATAGTAAAAATTGTTGGACGTAATGCTGTGCCAAGTTTGTGTATTTTCGAAAGTCTATATGCCTTGGATATTTAATTGTGTTTCTAAAAGTATCATATTTCTATATTTATGTTTAAGATATTTACCTTCATTCTAGTACTTAATAGGATTGTAAATATATATCTAAAGCTATTAGAAAACCGTTTTATTTAATTTTTTGTATGTAGTTTTATCATCAAGTGAAGCAAAAATCTTTGCTTGTACAAACCTTTTTCGATGCAAACCGTGACATTGCCCTGATAAGCTCTCGCTGATATTATATTTCTTTGATTTTTTAAGAATATATTACTTTTATTCCAGTTTTTTAGAACCTTGTTCCTTTCGTAAGTTTACAATTTAAAACTAGATCACTAAGCACTAGCCTACTGGTCCACTCTTTGCTTTTGTTTTTCACTGTATGGTTTTGTTTATAATCATCTAAATGACTTATCAATTTTTATTCATCATAACTTCATTACTACTTTTGTTGATAGAGCTTTTCAAATTGAATATCGTTCTAACGGCTACTATGTCAATTAATATTTTGTGATTTGATTTTTGCTTCTCATGATAAAAATAAAAACACCTTGTCAAAATGAACCGTTAAGAATTTCACTTTTATTTTAGTGGATCTAAAATGCGCAAAAATACATGGAAGCCCAGCTAATATTGACATGAAAACCTTATTTAACTCGAAGTTAATAAATAAATAATAAAATATTGATCGTTGTAATCTTACAGTAGTGGATAAAGATACATGGGCAAAAAGACTTGACTAAGACAAAATTCCAAATAATGTAACTGATGCCGTAGCCGTCGGTCTGAGATGGAATCTAAAATTTCTATCAACAAAGTACAAAATCAAGGTATGATATAAAAAAATTTGGACGATTGTTCGAATGGTAATAAATTAGCTTAACAGTAAGAACTACAAGGTGAGAACGCATAAGTAGATTTGTGTTGATTTCTTGAGATTTATTACTACTTTTAAGAAACAAATGTCCCATTCTTTTTAATGATTTACCATAGTAAAGAGATTTTGCAGTTATTATTATATTTATTCTAACGATGTCAATTTGTATTTAAACTTACCTCTGACGTTATCCTAACGTTACAAATACGAATATTTCCCTTTTTGGATGTTAATGAACATATTTTTCAATACATAACTTATTTTATGAAGAAAATAACTCCTGCTACTTATTCGTAAAGCTTTTTGTTTTTCATGGATAATTTCATGCGTATTATTGTAAGCATTTGGATCAACTTCGCTACCTAATTCGGTCTCTTTATTTGCCTGATTAGTTGACTGTAGGCCTTTGACTATATGCTTTAGATGTCAATTTTTTTGGTAATCTGTGCTTCTATCAGTTTCCCATGCGTCAATTCTAACTTCTACCTTTCCCTTTAAATCTTAACGTTTTTTGTCTAGCTAAACCTTTGTTTGAAAATTATGGATTTAGTCATCGAGCATTTCGTAAATTTTTTCGTTCAGATCCGAGCTTTTCTTTAGGCGTTCTCGTGTCTGTAGGCCTTGTGATATAGTGTGTGCTTTCTTCTTCTCGATATGTGTTTTCGTGTTAAACGGTTTGCTTCATGCTTGTCGATTCGTCTGTAGTTGACACGGTTCGGCTGCGCATGTACTTAACGTCTCTGATTGCTGTCGTTCTTCGCTCGGGGTTTTGTCTTTATCTCGTAAATATGGTCATGTCTCTTGAAGTTTTGCCTTTTCGTTGATCTTGTTAGGTTTGCTCACCTCAACACATATTTTCTCTCGGGCCCAGCTTTTCTTTTGCTCACTTTTTTCTCTTCTGTTTTTGCCGCTAGGTTTGCCTTAACTTGCTACCATCTCCAGTGCGTTATTGCCCTATGTTTATCTCTTGTGTTGCAGTTTGCTATCATTATTTTCTTCGACTTAGCTTCTAGTTCAGGTGTACTAGAAAATTCTATGGGTTTTCTATGCAGTGTATCCAGCAAGCGTTTACGAGTCTTACGTTGTAAATTTTGTGTTTCGTCCCTTTTGATGAAAGACGTACTTGTGAGTTTTACGCCTTTTGGCATATTTTTATCTTTTCGCATGTATGCAAGTTTTTCATTAATTGGTCCTCGCGATGGAATTTTTTCGTCACTGTGGCTTGCTGCAGTTAGCTGTATTTACCCCTTCTCCTTTTAATTTACAGTTTGTGTTGAGAGTTTACGTGGTCCATGTCTTTTTTTTGTAACTTTGCATATTTTTAGTGTTTAATCTCTTTGTTATTATGTCTCCGGCCGTTCCGACTCCGAGTCCGCATCACTGTCGTTGCTTGGCGTATATTTGCTTAAATTATCGTTTCTGCGGCGTTTATTTTTCTTTACCTTGTCATCCAACTTGTCTGAATCCCAAATATCTGTTTGATTTTTCCTGTACTTTCTTATTATATTTTTGTCTCGTCTTGTGCGAATCTTGTATATCCTCGCCGGTGCAGGTGGGGCGTTCGTGGCACCAAATCCCTCTTTTTCCTGTTCCTCTGCGAGTTTGTATAACTCCCTGCTCTGTAAATCGGGGTTTTTCTCTCCTTTTAGGATCAAGTTGCGTGATAATGCGTCTGGTGCCCTATTAATTCTCCCGGGTCTATAGACAACGTCGAATTCGTAGCCACGTAGTTCTGCCTTTAGTCTTGTAAATCGCAGAACTGGTTTTTTCGATGTGTGGAAATATTTTAAAAGCTTGTGGCCAGTAACTACTGTAAATTTCTGTCCATATAAGTATGGTCTGAATTTTTGTTTTGCGTAAACTATGGTAAGTAGTTTTTTATCGTATGTTGGGTAGCAAGGTTTACTACCTTTTAGGCAGCGGGATGCATATTCGCAAGGGTGATCTTCGCCTATTTTTTTATGACTTAATATTGCACCCATCGCGTATACTGATGCCTCCGTTGTAACTATAAATGGCTTATTTATGTCCGGCGCTGAGAGTACGGGTTCGCTGCACAGAGCATTAACGAGAGTGTCAAATGCTTCTTGTTGAGGTTCCTGTTACCTATATTAAGTGCTATTCGTGAAAGTTTTGAAATTGGTTGTACTATTTTTGCGTAATTTTTAATCAAACGGCGGAATTATCCAGTGAGACCTGAAAATTGTTTAATCCTCTTTGCTTTTGTAGGTCTTGGATAATTTTTTACGGACCTAATTTTTTCGGGGTTTGTTTTTATTTGTCCGTTGCCACCTATGTGGCCTAATACTTTCGCTTCTTTTTTGAGGAAGTGAAATTTTTTTGGTTCTATTGTTATCTTGTTATCATCCAAACATTAAACTAATCTTTTAAATCGTCCTCCGTGTTCTTCCAATCTTGCTGCGAACAGCATTATGTCGTCCACGTATACTTCTATTTCATGTCCTTGTAGGCCTGCTAGTGCTAGTGCTATCGCACGTACGAATGTATTTGGTAAATCAGTGCAGCTATCTTATGAGCGTCTCTTTCATCTATTCCTACTTAAAAAAATCCCATTTTGAGGTCTACTACTGTTATATAGCGGGCAGATGCGAGATGGTTTCGAATATCGCTTTCGAATGGTAGTGGGTGCCACGAACCGACTGTAACTTCGTTGAGTAATCTAATGTCCGTTACTACTCTCCATCTCTTCTTCCCGTTTGGGCCCACCTGCTTGAGTACTATCCATGTGTTGAAACTATACGGCAACGTAAAGGATTTAATTATGCCCTAGTCAGCTATTTTTTTAATTCCTTACTCATCTGTTCCCTTAGAGCGATTGGGTACCTGATTCTTTTTGCGACAGTTGGTTTATCTGTCGTTGTAGGTATCTTGTTTTTTAAGACGCTAGATGCTCTTAAAGGCTCTTTGTCCAGGTCGAATACCCAAGCGTTGAATTTAATTAGTTCGCGCACATTACGTAGCTCTTTTTCGTTGCAGCCTGATGTGTCTACTGATTTTAATATCTTCTTAATTTTTTTTTCTTTATTGGTTACAACAAATTTGTTTTTGTTTTTTATCACTTTTTCACTTTTACTTTGTTCTTTATTAGTATTACTTGCCATAAAAGTTCTTATCACTGCTTCCTGTAAGCTTTTTCCGTCACTCCTATTAACGCTGTTTGGCTCTCTCCTGCGAATTGTCTCACACTCCAACAAGTCTACTTGAGGTACAATTATTCTTATTAGTCTATCTGTAATATTTATGCATTCAGCGTACACTTTACCGTTGTCTTTGTCTGCAATTGAGTTGCAGAATAAAATGCTTTCCTCTGATTCTTGCAGAGGAACCCATCCTGTTTGTATATTTTTACATTCTTCTTTTACGCGTGCAAAAACTGTGTCTCGATTTTGCGAAAATTTCGAAGGTTTCTGGTTTCTTTAAAGGTATCTGGGTGCCGTTCAATATAATAATATTTTTCTTGGCACATATGTGGCCAGCATGTTATTTTAATAGGTCCTATCCAATCAGTTGTTCCACTTGTATCATAAAGTCGTCGTGGACTACGTGTAGAGTGCATATCATCCCATTTAGGGGTACCTCTACTGTTCCTGACTGGCATTGTACTCCTTGTGTCACGCCAGTTATGAGCCCTTGCTTGTTACAATTATTATATGAATTCTTCTTGAGGCTACTCGTTTTTATAAATGATATTTCATACCCACAGCTGCGTAAAATGTCGCGCTTCCATTAATTAATAATGGGCTTTCCAGGCATACTAAAGGTGGTGTATGTTCTGTACTTAATATACTTATTTCTACTTCCTTAAGTGATTTTTTGACGCCCTTGTTGGCTGTGCCCTTTTCTAACCTAAAGCTTTGGTTTAATAGTAAAATTTCGGCTAAATTATAATTGACATCCTTTTGTGCGCCCATAGTTGGCTGTATTTTATTAAGTTCCACCAGCGGTTTATTTTGTATGTTGCCCGTATCATGCATTGGCCGTATCATTTATTGCTGTTCTTTTTCGCTTGCGTCTACGTTATTCTTAGGTGTGTCTCACTGTATAAATTTTTGGGTTACTCCTGTCTGCTGCACTCTAGCACTGCTTCTTTTGCAGGCACACTGTTTATATCTTTATTTACTGCCGAGTCACGCTCGACGCCTCGCATCTGGGGACTGCGACGAGCGTCTTAGGAGTTTAAAGTCTTCGTTTGTACGTCATGCGTTTTATCGTTAGGTGGGTCAGGTATGTTGTACGGTGGCCCTTCGTTTTTAGAACTAGGATTTCTACCGCCGCAATTTGTACTATCATTATTATAATTATACCTGTTATTATTCTTCCTTTTATCTTGTTGTTCATAGCTTCGCCTATTTCGCTCGATCCCGTAGTAACCGTAGCGGGTGCTCTAATTCTTTTTTTCGTAGCCATCGTTAGCCATATTTTAGTTTGCGGGTATGATTATAGCTTCTATTATTATTATTTTACGTATTCTTAAAATTACCTCCTCTCTGGTAATTCTGATTGTACTGGTAGTGTTCTCGCGTTTCGATACGATTTATTTTACCCCTTTCGGCATCTTTTATCAGCGTGCGACATTCGTTTGTGTTGTGATTTTTGTGCTTACAATACGTGCAATTTTTGTCCTGCTCCTTCTTGTTATCTCAAGTCAGTTGAGCATTTTTAGAAACTTGAATATTCTTATTGTCTGTATTCACTAGCGGTCACGTTGGAAGAATGTCCTATTCGTTTCCTTATAGGTTTAACTCGTAGCTATCGTTTGCACCCCAATCCGGTGAATGCGTTATTTTTATCTGGTTTCAATTCCCAGGTTGTATTTTTTTGTCTTGTAGTCTTACTTGGGTTACGCCTATGTAGGCATTTCGTCCTCCTGGATTAGTAGTGTAGCGTAGGGCAATTTTGCTTTCTATATTTAGCGCCACTACTACTGCTTCGTTTAATGTTCTAGGACTAAGGCATGTTACATTGTAGTTGTATGGGGCCCATAGTCTATGGCAAAATTGTTTTATCGCTTCTATTTCTGCGTTGTTTTTTAGTGCAATCTTTTGTATAGGATAATAAGTTTAGTTTGAGTCATAAAGTGTTATTATTCTATTATATAGTGCTTGAACGCGATCACAGTAGGATCCCGTATGTTCTCCTCTTTGCTGTGTGATCATTTTTAATTGTGTTTAAAGTGTGGTGGCATTACTGATGCTCGCGTAACTATTTTTTATTTCCTTAAAAAATTCCTCAATCGACGTAAATTGGGCTAGACGTGGTATAACTCGGCTGCTCTTCCTTTTAGCCTGTTAGCTAATGTCCCAATTAAAAATTGTTCATTAAGTGGCCCTACTGTCTAGGCTACAGTCCTCGTCATTTGTTCGAAAAGAGGAAGTTTGACTGGATCGCCGTCGAATATGGGCACATTGCTGGCTGAGTGTACTAATGTAGATAAAGCGGTCTGTTAAAAGCGCGTCTGTGTTTAATTTATTATATCATGCGTAGGTAAAGTAAATCGATTATGTGTAACTGCCTGGTCATTATACATTCAATTTAAGTTTAATGTATATACGAATTGATGTTGTGTCATCAAATTTTTTATATTATAGTGGTTTCTACTTTGACTAGTATTGTTACTCGGTCTAACGTTTTCTTGTGTCTGATTTTGGGCGTAAGCGTCCCATTGATCTCGTGCGTCTGCAAGTACTGCGTTTGCTTCTATGCTATCGATCGTTTGATCGTATTCTGGTTGGACAGCCGTATCAGTTCTACTAGGAAGTGTTCCGCTCGTTACGGGGTGTGTCCTAAGATGCACGCTTTGCTGTGGGATGTCCTGAACCGTTTGAGTGCGCTTTTTTTTTCTCTTGCTGTATTGGGGGTTAACTTTTTTATCATTTTCATCATAAACACTTCATGTTTTTGGCAGCTATTTGCCATTCCTTCCATGATTCTGGGTCGTGTTCTTATTTTATTCTAGTTTTTCCGTCCTCTGTATTGTCTGTCGAAACTTGTTGTATGTTAGTACCGTCGACGTGTTGTGGAGGGTTTAATCCCCACGCCTCGTTCATATCTGATTTGTGTATCATTTTATTTTATTTCTTCTTTCTACTTCCTGCTTTGTAAGTCTTCGATGGCTGTGAAAGATTCAAGATTTAGTTTCACGGCTTTTCGCTTATCATTTTGTCTTGACTGCTTCGTGTTATTTACCAGGCGTTCTGTTCCTAAGAACTACGGCTTGCCTGCGATGGTTTCAAGCTTTTGATTAACAGTGTAGTATTCTTCTTACCTGGTTTTTTTTTTCTGTGGGGTCGAATTCTGCTCTTTGTGCTATCTCGACCGCTTGTATTAAGTATTTATTGAGTATGATCGGTTCGAGTTTGTTTCCGTGTTTTTTTTGAGCTACAATTCCCCTTTTGTACCGGCTTAGATGCCTGCAAGGGTTTCCGAGGGTCCCAGAGATATATAATAAATAACGTTGGCTCAAGTTCGTTAATAAATAGCCGGGAGTTTTCTGTTTGCCGTTTCCAAGCGGGCGAATGGGAAATTTTTTGGATCGGTACTGAGAGTGAATGTTTCTTTGTTTTTTTTTTTTTTCATTGTGTCAGATGGTAACAGAATTTTTTTTTTTATATTCTACCTTACGCTCCGTATATAAAGTATAATTAAATGGGATTGACAATCATGCAATCTTTTTGTTCGAATTTTGTTTTTGTTCTTCTGATTTTTTTTTTTTTTTTCTATCAGGAACGTTATTATTACTAATATAATTTGTTTATTTTTTTTTTCTTAAAGTATAAATATAATTAAAAGTTAAAACTTGTGTAATTTTAAGTGGTCACTAAATTATTAATAAATATTCTGGTTGTTGGGGGAACGAAGTTTTTTTCTGCTTGCTAAAAGAAAAATTTTTTTAGCGCGATTAGGTAGTTATAGTTCCAATTAGTAGCATTTACTCACTGGAGTCTTTTTTAAATATATTGAGGGTTCTGCGGAAAAAAAGGTGTAAGTATATATTGTTATTGTATTTTTCTTCGTAGTTAAAAAAGTTTTTTTGTCATAATAATTTACGTTAGTTTTTCTGTCTTATCATATCGTCATAAAATTTTAGCATGCATCTATTTCATTGATATATTTTATTAGTTTTGTATAATAATGTCATCTATGCGAGAAAAAAGTATAATAATGTGCGTCTTCCATCAAATTTTCCAGGGGTCGCGAAATTTATATCTGTATATAAATTGAAGGTTTCTGTATTTTTATGTACTTACCATCTAGTAGCTATACAAATGGCTAATATGGCTGCACCGGACCGCATTCTTTCTTTCTGTTGATCTGGATGTCGATCTACTTAAGCTTTTCCTTTTTCCCCTTGTGATAGGCGTTGTAGTCCGATCTCTGGTGTGCTTTTTGGCTTCGTAGTCTTGGAAGTCTCTCGCTCGCTTGGCTTTGCGATGTCCTTTTTTTCTTTACTTCTTTAACCTAAATTCTTTGGTCACTTGTTTAGAAAAAATATTTTTTTGTCCTTACACTCACTTTTTGTTTCGCGGTACTGCGCTGCGTGCACTTTTTAACCGATCCCGCTTTTGACACCAAAAATTCTTGTGTTACGTGGGTCTGTGGTCGGTTGGGTGAACGCGAAATAAGTGCACAGTAAGGACTATTAACTTCTTTTTATTACTCTTTATGACCTAGGAAGAGCCATGTGTAGCACGGTAATCTGGAGGCACGTCTGCCAGTCTCGAGAATCCCGAATCTCGTTCTTTTTCTCTGCTTTCTTACCCGACTCAGAAGTTCCGCTTCTCCTCTCTCTTTGTCATACGGCGCTATCTGAGATGAGGGGGCGCGTACGTATTGGTATTCTATGTATACCGTACGCCACAGTTATTTGAAAAGTTGTGCACAACTGTTGTTATTTCGGTGTCAAATTATTAGGTGACACTGGCTCTTCTTACACATTCCACCCACGATTGACTAAAATTTATCATATAAGTATTGTTTTAATTAAAATTTACTGGAAATAGCATTTATTAATGGTTTTTGATTTTTTGATATACTTTTTTAAAATAGTATTGTGTTGATTGTACTTAGGTATTCAACTTAAATACAATAACGTTTTTTACCTAACCTCATAATCTATATTGATCACCAATATCATTTGATAATTAATCAACTGATAAAATATTATAGCATAATTTTACAAATAGTCTTGCTTCTTTGGTTCCTGGACTGTTAAAGTCTTTTTATATCACTTTCTTACTTAATAACAAATCTTTAAAGAATTATTAAATAAATTTTTTTTCCTTTTCGTCATTCTTGAATAAAATATGTTGCATAATTTTTCCATAGCACCATGCGATAATCATACAGGATTCAGTTTAAAACCTTTCAAAAATTGCTCGAATGTTATTGATGAGTCTAACTCTCTGGTTCACCTATCAATACACAATACTACCTATAATTTATACTTGTTAAGTAATGTAAGTCATCGCACAACAAAGGAAAATAATAATTATTAAATAAACAGATAATATGCTTAATATTTTTTTTTACCTACGTCACAAATTCTGCATCAATACAAGCACATATCTTAACATATATGCAGGCGATCTTCTATGCATACGATCATTCCCACAATCATATGCAGAGGAACAAAAATACACACATGCATAGATACAAGCATTTGTATATAGGTATATACGTATATAAAAACAGACATTTATAAATGTATACTGACAGTTAAAAATATCTCTCATGCACAGACCGTAACGGCTGGTAATGCAGAAACTTTGAATTCATTCGCCATCAGGCATGCTCTATTTCAAGTGCTGGCGTCACAAGGCAAATTTTGTAGTGGAAGGTAGCCAAATGTAATCAATGCTGTAGTCATAAGGTTTAAGGACGTACAGTTCAAAATAAGAAGTCTGGCACTGTCACGGTTCGATTTGACTTTGCCTGCATATTAAATATATATTTAAAGTGTTTAAGTATCAAGTTTTACTTGCAACTGACACGGCGCACAGTGGGCAAAACCGAAATTTTTTTTTTCAAAATAAAATAAGGTTCCGTAGAAAAAAGCTTTCTTAATAAAACTTTTTGGATGTTATAGGTATGATGACAGGGTATAACAGAAAATAATTAGAAAATCTAATATATGAAAACCTAACCTAAAAATTTATGTTAATCTCTAATTTTTTTCATTTTTACAATTTTTTTTTTTTAACTATAAGTTTTTATGGTGTTGCAAGTTTGCTACTAATGTAATATGGTTAAATTTTCAATTTTCATAATAATGGATTCAAAATGGCGGAATAAAATTAAAAAACACAGGTTTTTTCAAACAAAATAAAATAATGTTCCGTAAGAAAAAGATTTTTTAATAAAACATTTTTGATGTTATAGGTTCGATAACAGGGTATAACAGAAAATTATTAAAAAATTTTGTATATACATTTCTAACCTAAAAATGTATGTTTGTCGAAAATTTTTTACAATTTTTTTTAAATTTTTTTATTTTTTAATTATAAATGCTTATAGTCTGGTAAGGTTATTACCAACATATGATGAATCATTTTTTAATATAATTATGGTGGATTAAGAATGGCGGGGTAAGCTTGAAAATATAATATGATTCCGTATAAAAAATGTTTCTCAATGAAACTTTTTGGGATGTCTTATGTGTAACAACAGGCAATAACAGAAAGTCAATGAAAAATTTCTCAAATGAATACCCAACCTCAAAATATATGTTAATCTCTAACTTTTTTTTTATTATTAATATTTTTTATTTTATGAGTGTTTATGGTCCGATAGGGTCGCTAATAACTTATAATGTTTGGATTTACAAATTTTCTAATAGTGAATTTTAAATGGCAGACTAAACTTGTTTAAAAACATTTATTTCTAAATTCACTATTGTTAAAATAGTTTCAGATATCGCTGATGGCCAAGTTTCAACAAACTTTTTGAATTTGGGACTGGCAGTGTGAAATGGGTGTCTAAATTTTGGAATCTAAAATGACAGATTATAATTTCCTTCATAGTCCCTACATTATGCGTATCGAATTAAAGGAAAAGACATGTACAGTACGATAAGAATAAGATATCTTAAATCAAACGCTACAGCCACCTCTTAATGGCGAGATACCCATTTTTCGTTAATCTTTTGATTGTGAATATTTAAGCACAATGCGTTTTTATGTAAAACGCCATAAATTTAGAGATGATTTTTATTGAAATACTTTATTTAGAATTAAATATTGTTAAATACATATTTACGATCGGCTTTTATAAAACATAATCCCAACAACTGCAAAAATGTACTCAACTGCAGCCATGAGTATTCTTTTATTATTAATGTCGTACAACTTCTCATTAAAAAGACATTTATGTACGTTATATTAGCGAATAGATGATTTATTTAATGAGTATACAGCTTATTAAGACAAAAACAGTTGTTATTTTAAGT
>JAPYYV010001877.1:0-28248 GCA_030522625.1 Copidosoma aretas
TGGCATGGAGCAAATAGCTATAGGTATACTCCCCTGCGTTCGCTCGCTCGTTTCACGGGCTAACTCCCCATATAAGGCGCGCCTAGAGAAGTTTCACTTAAAAATAAAAACATTCAGTATCAATAAAGAAAAACAGTTGAAGTATAATCTTTGATTTTCCAATCGATAAGAAAAATATACATTTGAATAAAATATATTATCACTTAATTCATGTTGTGCTTGAATCAATAAGTATTTTAAATTCAGTACTACTAAATTTTGTTTTTCGGTGTCAATAAGGTATTAAGAAACTTTAAATATTAATTTTAAATGCTCCTTTTTCAGCTGGAAATCATAGAGTCCTCTAAACATATCTGCTTAATGTTTCATCCATTGCCAGCAGGCACTAGTTTTGTGCACATATTAAGCCTGGGCACTAGCACGTACTTAGCATCTTGTCCAGGGTGAGATACGTAAACACCAGGGCCAAAAATTATTCGCGTTCGAGAAATTCTAAGCTCTCTGTGGGCTTAGTAGGCAACACCTATGATGTATGAAAGCTAAAACAGGGCTGAGCTCCTCTAGCAATGGCTGGGTTCGTCTGCCTTAATTGTTGATGATATGCCACCGATTTATATATTGTTTACTATGTGGGGCATTTGCTCGCCATACGTACCAGATGACGCACGTGTGCTAGTTTGCTAGGCGCTTATCGCAGTATATAATTAAAATTCGAATCAATACTCAAAACTATGCATTTTCATTCATTAATTATTATGACCTTATATTTGTAAAGTAAACTCAAGCCTAATAATGAATTATTTACAGTGATCGTATATATCACGATGAACAAAATGAAAATAAATTATTTATAGAGTCTTAGAAAAGAAAAAAGAATTTGTAAATAACAGCAATATCATAAAGCTAGAACTATCAGTGTACTCTTATACTAATTTTGCGTGATGCATTGACGGTAACGCTTTATAACTTTTTATTAAAAAAATAGAATGTATAGAACAAATACTTTAAAGTTTTTAATTTATTCTAAGTTTCAAGTGAATAAATTTTGAGTACATGCAAACTATTTTTCTGTTATAGTTTAGATACAAATATTTTGCAAAATTTCTTGTATAAAAGTGTATCATCGTATCTGCAATTTCTAGATATAGTTTATGATAGTCAAATATTTTATACTTAAATATATAGAACACCTATACTATGCTTGATTTTTTCGAACAGAATAAATTTTAACTTGTGTGTGTGTGTACAAGAATATTGCACCCACACATGCATACGTATTACCTCCACACCAAGCCAGTCCATCTTCTGTTAAAATTTATACTTGGCACTTCTACTATAGGGCGCGGAGTATACAGGAAGGAGAATTGGAAAAAAGGAGAAAAAAAGAGTAATAATGTCGTCCTTCGTCGCCTGCTGGGACTCATCAGCTTGGCACGCTAGCGATCCAGCCACATACAAACACAACTAGTATTTTCACTGATACTGTTCGAAAAAATCAAGTATAATATCGGTGTTCTATATGTTTGAGTATATTGACTTCACGAAGAAGTTGCGCACCGTGGTTTAGTCTAATTTGAAATCAAAGTCTCTTAGACTTACTCCCACTATCTGTTTTTTTAGTTATTTTCAAACTGTATGTCGAAAATAAAGAAAAACAGTAACGTGGTCTGGATGGCGGTAAGGGGGCGGGGGAGGGGGCTCTTAACAAGATGTGATGGATCATAACAGAGATATTGTCTATCCTGATTGGTCTGGCGGAGGGAGGGCTGTCACATCTGCCCCATGAACTCACTATATATGTATATGCATACGTCGCCCGTCTACTTTAGAGTACACTTTGATTCCAATTTTTTCGAAGAATGCATGTATTTCCGAAATAATAGAAGCCCCTTTTATAAAAACATTGACCTTGCAAGTTACAAAGAGTCATAGGTTAGGCTAGAGAATATTGTTTTTAATATAATATAGAAGGTGAAGAAAAAAATGTACTGGGATTCAAAGTTATTCTTGAAATGAATACCCTATTCTTAGTTGTCCTATCTGTAATTATTTTCGGTTCGATGGTTTACCTTAATAATTTACTGATTTTAAGTCTCATTCGGTTACATAATCCTACTTATGTAGATGGATTTGTAATTAACGTGACGATTAATTAATTTTTAAATTAAGTTCATTAGGTGGAAGACCCTTCCTAATAGAATATGAATATATATCCGAAAATACATGTATATATTTGTGTACAATTCTGATCTCGATAAAAGTTCATTCAATACAGCTGATGCACTCTCTGTATTATTGATAAACTTAACCTAATTATTTTGATATTATAAATCATAAAATTTTATAAAATTGCCTATATCTTATTGTGAAATACAATTTAGATAAAAAAAAAATAATAATTCAAGGTAAGGGAAATATTTATAATTTCTAGAAAATTACTATACAATGACGAGTAACAACCATTTATCTTTAATTTTTATACCAAACAAATAATTTTAACATCGTTTAGAATTCATCATAATACTGATGTAAATAGTTCTACCTGGCAAGTCCTGAAAGGCACGTAATTTTTGAATAGTAGATATAACTGAAGCATCATTAAGTCAGATTACAATAAATCATAATTATCAAAGCCCTTTATTAGACCCTTAATCTCCAGAGTCTGATTCGGATTACAGACTTTGAAAATGATGATTGCGTTCCATATGTAACGTCATTCTATCTGCTGGAAATTTATTAAGTTACGTTTCAGTTATGATTTTATATGTTTTGCGCTTGCACGGCACTAATCTGATCAATCAGTCACAGTATAAAACAAATATAAACACACTCAAGTTCCTATTTTTGGAACATGTGAAGTAGTATCGAGAAGTACATGCTTCAATTGAAAAATGCGCTATCGTAGATCACATTTAACGTTCATGAAAATTGGACAGCAGAGGTAGCTTAGTTGACAAAGAATGATTCGTATATACACATGTATATCTTTCAATATTATATAATGATTTTTGTGAGACTGTCTACACCCTCTACCATCAATATTGCTAGCCCCCTTAACCAACCCAAGTCCCTCCACCCTACGAAATAAGAAAAAGGTTTTTTTCCTTGGGATTTTTATCCATATTATTCCAGGCCAAACACCTTACAACCCATCCTAACGCAATCTAAACATATTTCAAAGCACCTACGTATACTCCATTTTCACAGATACCCCCCTCCCCCAAAACATTAAGTCTAATTCTTTAAAATTTTTCCGTGTTATGAATCAGTAAAATTTGCCTATTACTCTATTAGCCCCCCCCCCCCCCTCCAGACAACCGTACTATAATAACAAGTGTTACCCTTTATCTTGCTGCACTACATATTTAGTTCTTTCCGAAAACAGCCTGTGCATACTGATAGGAGGCTTAGATGACTTACACCCCCCGCATAGTTCATCATAAATCCCAATCTTTCCGAATACGGCAGAACTCTTCCGAAAGCAGGCTAAGCCCCACTCGATACCCTCACAATCCTTGTACATATCCCATTCTTTCAGAGAATACCTGAATTCTTCAGAAAGCGGGCTGGATTTTAATTTGTATGTCGATCCAGCATACCAATTTTTTACATAAAAAAAAAAATAGATAACAAATTTCAAAAACACACTAAACCCAAAATAAAGCGAAGAAATGCACAACAATCAAAAAAATCATTCCTTTGTTCACAAAACTTTAAAGAATCTGATCAGGAAGAATAATCAATGGAGTTAACATGTTATCATGAAAAAATAAATGTAAAAAGTTGGGCGCTGACATGTGTTTGTTAATACTCTTCTCATCTGTATATTCTGATGGAGTCTAGTCACATATATTTATAAGTACTATTTGTATCATGTTTGATAAGTTTTTTACACAGAATAGGGCAGTACATTTAGTCAATACTTACGATATGATAAGTTTTGTATATGTGTGTGGGGATGTGTATCAAACCGCTGTCACATGTATCATCCGATGGACACTACGTTTTTAGTGGTATAACATATGAATTATCTATTTGAATCTCAACAAATTTTTTGATAAGTAGTATTTGATATTTGTCGAATAATTTTAAGTCAGTGCCCATATTTTACATTTTAATTTTTGATGACAAAATGTTTACCTATTTATTTTTTTCCCGGAATAAATTGTTTTAAGTTTTATATATAGTTTTTGTTTTATTTCTTTTTAGTGATTCATTTTCTTTGGTTTATCTTAAGAACAGTATGTATTCTTATTTTTTTTATTTTTTTTTTTATTTCCAACTTATCGGTATCTAATATCTTAAAAAATAATGTGAGCTTCTACTAGTAATTTAGCTGCTATGATGGATACATAATTACATCTAATATCTTGTTGTATACTACTGTTCATATTTGATTGTTAGTGATGAGACATCAGATATTTAATTGTTAGTGACGTGACACAGATTATAATATTCTACATGTCTCACCATACCATTTGATACTAATAATTTGCGGTAGGTTCAACAGAAAATGGCTATCCGCCATTCGGTGACGGCTGCCATATTGGATTCTGGATAACGTAGCATAGCTTATCGTATTTTTTTTGTCGTGTCCTTTCATTTCATACCCATGTCAAGGGGTTTGTTAAACAAAACTGATCTGCGATTTTTTGTTAGCTGCTGCATTGCATTAAAAAAAGTACTATTATTATATCCTAGTTATTATGTCTTTCAATTTGAAGCTTATGTCAGGGTTGCCAAATCAAAGGTAATCCACTATTCTGTGCTGGTGCCTTATTAGATTATAAGTGGCTTTAGACAGATAAATGTAGCCTACTTATCATGCCCTTCTATTAAATACCCATATTGATGGTATTGTGAAACCAAAGCTAGTTCGCTATTTCGTATTGGCCGGCCGTATTGGATTCGAAATGGCTTTCTACAGCTTACCGCATCTTACTTGGCATACCCTTTTATTTGATACCCATTTCGATAGGGTTGTGAACATTGAGCTAATCCGAGATTTTGTGGTATCAGCTATATAAAATTTATCAGTAAATTTACTATACCATATTGCATTGTTATAAGAACCTAGGGTGAGTACAAAATTTTCGTCTGATCGAATGTTGGCAAGTTGTCGAAAACTTGATGGTAAAATTTTATTCTTGACATACATACATACATGCATAAATACATTCAGACATACATACATACATACATACGTACGCAAGTACATATAGACACATATCGGTACAGACGTAAAAGCGAATTTAAAAAAAGGTTGTCGTAAAATTCTTCTGAATGTATGTGTCCTTAAAATGTTTTCCTACAAAAGAATTTTCGCGTATAATAATTTAGTTAACAAAAGATTAACAATTACAATGTAAAGCCTTTTTACGTCTTAAACAAATAATATATGGGCAATCATTCAGTTCCTGTAATTTAAATTTTTGATACCTTCTTACAGGTCTAGAATGATTGAAAAATTTGTACAGTGCCTTTAAGTTATTGCTATGACAGGCTCAATTGATGTTTTCAAAGTCTACGTAAGCTTATAAATAATATAAAAATAGTTGATTTTATGATCAAATGAGATAACTTTACAAAGAAAAATTTATCGTTCGCATAGTTCTTGGCTACACGCCACGATGGTGTATAAAATTAAGTCAAATATTATAAATTGACTTTTACCATCCACATTCGCGTTGATAATACGATTTTTAATGAACATTTTTTCTGCTCGTTTTATAGAGTGAACAACGATTTTCGTTAAAAATTATTCAATTAAGAAGGTCTGATATCGAACCCCAACCAATGCAAGCCTTTTTTTTTTTTTTTTTTTTTTTTTATTTTTTATTATGTATTGTTTTTTTTTTTTTATACGCGCAAAATTTGATAGTAAAAGTAAATTCATAATATTCCACGCAGATATAATTATTATTAGATAAAATATTCAAACTGTTATCCTTGCTGGAGGCTCTGCGTATTATAGGTATACAGGATTTCTTTATTTAGATATCTCAAATAAAAGACTTATTCTTGTTTTAGCGTACGTAAAAATTATTGTACGAATGAATGATATCATAAAAAATAGTTTAATCCTGTAATGAAAAGAACTGGATAAAATCTTTTTATAATTTCTAGATTTATTTCTCTTATATAAATTATTGCTGAGAATATATAGTGTAAAGTTATTCATGTTTCCTTTAGGAATAACTTCCAATTGGATTCGATTGGCTATTTTTATACAATTTCTGAATTATTTCATTATATGAATTGAATTTATCAAATATGTTAGTATTTTTTATTACATATTTTATTAATATTATATATACCGTCAACTTTCAAAAAATTTAAAAACAATGCAGAGACAAAAAAAAGTTCAAATTATTGATCAAGTGAATGTAACTCTAAGTGAGTTAGAGAGCTAATAAACAACTAAGAAATAGATATTTAGAGACAATATGAAGTAAAGTAAAACTTTTTTAATTATAAACTTAAAACATAAAAATTTTGATTAATTTTTCAAGTAATGATTGTATCAAACAATTACAAACCTATATTACATTCTGTAAGTAAATAAGTTGTTTCTTATAAACCTATATTTCCTCCATGTATGTATAGCAATGTTACAATAAAATTTTTAAATAAGTTTTTAAGTGATTTAGTAAGAAATGTCGTGCTAAGCATGTAATAGAGCACGTAAGATCTTTAACAAAGATACCTTTATGTCAATACTACTACTTTAACTATAAATAGTACGGCTACTCCTCCGAACTACTACTACTACTACTACTCCTACTACTACTACTACTACTACTACTACTACTACTACTACTACTACTACTATTACTACTGTTCCCAGTATTACAACCACGGCTACTACTACTGGTTATACTGCTGTAACTTTCACCGTTTCTTCTACTACTACATTTAATACAGTACAAATACTACAAGTACTACCACTACTTTCACTACTACTACTACCACTACTACTGCTACTACTACTATCAATACTACTACTTCTACTATCACTTACACTACTACTACCATCACTACTACTACTTCTACTACTACTGCTACTACTACCATTACAACTACTACTACTACTACTACTACTACTACAACTACTACTACTACTACTACTACTACTACTACTACTACTACTACTACTACTACTACTACTACTACTAGTCTTACTACAGGGCTAGGCCAATCAGTTGGTGAGGAAAACCATGCAGACCATCCAAGAATTGTAATGCGTTTGTATGTATTGTAAAATAGCTAGGTCGCATCGTAATTCGAGCTTTTGGTTAACCAAGGAGATTTCTGACTTGTTCACGGAGTGGTACTGACTGCTTTGCAGATCCTAGCGCAGTTAGCTACCAAGAGACACGATGAAGGCGGTCATGGTGGTAGAACTCTGCAAGGATGCAATGAGAAATTTGCTGTGCGCAATAGAAAGCAGCAAGGCTAGTAGCTGATCCAATCTTATTGCTGAGGTGGACAAGAACATCTGGTGCCTGGGCTATTAATTCGTCACAAGGCAGCTGTATCCTAGGATTGCTAGGGCTGATTGGACCGGCGATTATGCAGGAAGTAGTCGGCGCCTTTTTTCCGACACATCTTGAGGAAAAGGTTGATGCGGCCATAATCGTTTTTTCTCTCTGTCCACGCAGACAAAAACGTGCTGACAAAAAAAGGGCTTTCAAACCACCTAACTTCGGTCCAGTGACTTTGATCCCTGAGAATTGCTGTGCGCACTGTACTGAATTCCTTGCAGCAATAATGGTGTTTTCAAGAACCTTGCCCATTGCCATGTTGGTTCAGGAATTTAGAGAAATTTAAATGCCTGTCAGAGTAGAGACGGACAAAGCAAAAACATATATTAGTGGGCAAGGGTGGCAGCAGAAGTGAAATGATGTTAGTGTTTGCAGCTGGACGCACCGGATCACACCAGACCCAAGACCCTGGTTAAAAGCAAAGCCGCGGTAAGGGTAATAAATTCCCCACACAGTTTTCCCCTGGCCATGGGCTTTTTAATGAATGACCCCACCGAAGGAAAATATCAAAGGGCAATTACATTACTGTGATGGATTATAGAAGAAAGCTCAGCATCTTTGTCTAGGGTAGATGTCTGAGAGATATAGAAGAGCTTTGGGATTGACGGGCCGTTGACATCTAGCACCATCGGTAATATTATGCTGCAATTACCGATGTATAGAGGGCTGCGAACGGTTGCGTATGGGTGATGACCTTCTAACAAAGAAGAAGGAGACGAAACGTAAGAGGGCGAAAAATATTTAAAAATATAGGTTGATCAACCGTAGAACCGTCAAAATGTGCATAACAAAACTGCGCTGCTCCTACAGTCTCATAAGCAATGAGTAGCACCAATCACACAAAGAACGTTTGTAAAGTATAAGCCACAGTAAAGCTAAATATTGGTGCTTACCATTTGGTATTAGGAGTTCTTTTTAGGACTATCGAAGAGGGGTGCCACCAGCTATAGTGGACAAGCTTGCTCGAAAATGTTGTAAGGTATAATGTCCTTCTTCACGGCTCTACCTTAATATAGTTCTAACATGATAGGAGGGTGTACCAAAGCTACGCAGCATGAGGTAAAAGTGGATAATTGGGTAATCGTGGTCGAATGAAAAAACTCTATTAAGTCCCACACTATCACTCTCCTTGCAGTGTGCGTCCATGCACTTCCTCTTCCTCAAACCAAAAAAAAAGTATTATTACTACCACTTTCCCAACTAATAATTCTACTAATATTTATACTACTGTTACTACTTTCTCCGGTAGTCAGATGTAGAGTACAATAGGCTTACGCTAAATTAAGTTAAAGTCACAAATAGAATACCTTAATCAGAAACAGTGAAATGAATATATCAGAAGAACATTGCAAGAAGTTTTATTGAGTGTCATCGTAAACAAAAGTGCGCTGATTTAGTCATAACTGAGAAAAGGAATATAATGTTACACTAGAGGTTAGATTTAGCTAATAAATAATTGTAGATAATGAACAGGTAAAGGACGAGAAAATGTAACTTATAAAATGTATGGAATGAAGCAACGCATACATATAGACTCAAGTCCGAAAAATTAGATAAGTATCTAAAAGCATATGAATTACTAAGGAGCAGGGTCCGAGAAATTAGATATAAACAGCGTTATTTAAATGAGAAGGCAGATAAGTAAAAAGGAGTCCAAAAGGAGGATCACGCAACAAGCATAGATGGTAGTGCCCTCAGCAGGATGGCTGGGACCAAGCATCGAGGGAGATAAAAGGATGAGAAGAATAAACGTTAGACGATAGAAAGTCAAGACATAACCATACAGGGTGTTGGATAAGAGCGGGCGGAGGCTCAGATATCGAAAAAACTGACATGATGCTAAGTAGCAAAAACAAGAGGATAATAAGTGCATATCCTGTTTCAAATCCAAACAATGACCGGTTTGGCTTAAGAAACAATAGCCCACTGCAACAGAAAAACAGTCCTCAGTATCGTTTGAAATTAAAGATACAAGTGCAAGCAGCAGATGGCAGCAGTGCTGATGGCGAACAATTCTGGTAAAAAATATTTACTATAAAAGTAGCAAAAAAGGGTTTATTCAGTTGACTAGCAAGAAAAAGCATGGTTAAAATAATGATGCGTTAAGGCTAAAAATAGAGATTAAAAAAGTGTTATCACCGCAATTTCAGAAATGAACAGCTTGCTTACGAAAAGAGGTAGAGGCAACAAAGTAAAAAAAGGAAGGGACCAATGAAAGCAAGAAAGATTTACTAAAGCTCAGAGAAAAATAGACAAGATTAAAAGGGCAAATTATTAGTCTTATAATTATTGCAAACGAACTAAGAACTTTAAAAAAGAAAGATACCCATGATAAAATAAATCAAAATTAAACAAAGGAAAAATGGAAGAAAGAGACGAAAAGACGAAAACATAGAGCAGTTTTCTGCAGAAACAAGCATGACGTCACTGCACAAAAGTATATGGAGTAACAAGAAGAACCAACAAGAAAACATATTTAAGTATCTGCCTCTGATATTATTAATATTGTGATATGTTGTAGACTATCAAAAAATATAAGAAACAAATTTTTTTTTACGGCTGACAAACACTTTTAAAGGGTGAAAACCACCCCTAAATTTACGCCCCTAAAACGGTTTTTGTAGATATCTCACGTTCAAAAAAAAATTTTAAAACAGAACTAATTGTGGAGATCATCTTTCAAGAAACCGCAGTATTTATAAAAATTGTAAACTGTAAAAATGCAGCCTCTATTTTTAAAAGAGTGAATTTTTTTTTTTCTAAAGTTTTTTTGTTATCAATAATCCAAAAAAAATTGGAATAACCTGTAAAAGTTATTACAAATAAAACTAAAAATGTAAAATGGCATCTTTTTGGATTTTCTGAAATGATTGATTCAAGGGGTGGCAAACTACCTCTGATAAGACATTAATCATTGCAAGCGTATAGTCAACATTTTTCTGTCGATATACCTTTAAATATCTTTTGGTGTCAGTAAAAACTGATATCATATGAAATAGTCAAAATTAATCATCAAAGTTCTCAAGAGGAGGGAATTATAAAAGGAACATATTTACCAAAAATGGTCTAAAAATTACAAATACTTTTTTTATTCATATTTAGTGATACATGGCGTAACATTTTGCACTAATAAAAAGTAATGAGCGAAGCACACTATTTATTTAATTAGCTACTTAACAGATTTGGGTAGTAGAAGCCACTCTTAAAATTTCATCAAAAAAGCAGTGTATAGTAGATATCTCACGTTTTGAGTTACTTGTTCGACTACACTTAGGTAGTATATATATTTTCTAAGTAAGTCAAAGCTTTTGTATGTAGCAGTCATAGCTTAGCTGGCCAAGGTGCTGGTCTAAAATATGACAGCTTGAGTAAGGTGAGGCTTTAAATCCTGGTCAGGTCAACTAGGAATTTTTTTTAGGTTCGTTTCTGGCTGAGATTTGTTTAAAGACTCTCGGCTAGTTCTGCATCACATGGCGATCCGAAGGTAGGCTTCCTGGGCGTATTGGGTAGGTACAAGACTTATTTGGGAAAATAATGCGATTTAGAGGTGCTTTGGGACGGTATAAAGGTTACGGAAGATCAGAGAAGAGGTTATGCGTTATGGCAGAGACTTGCATTAGGGGTTGGAAATGAAATAAGAATCGAAATTCTCCACATAAAGACGGTTCGAAGAAGTCAGGTTTCAGCTTTTATTTAGACAGAGTTGCAGCTTTCATTATTAGGGGTTCTAATTTTGGTTTTCCTCATTTTTTCCAGTAATTATAATAATAAGGAAAAAGAAATTCATTAGTCAAACTTACATGTTTTAATATTAAAAAAGAGTTTTTATAGCAAATATACCCAATATTACAATTTTTTAGCCAAGCATTCTTCTCGTACAATCACTGTTTACAATAATATTTCGATATTTTGTGTCAATAGATACGACTTTTTTATCAATTTATCAACCATCGGTACTACACATTTTATATAGTGGATACTAAAAGCAAAACCTTCATAGTCAGCGCTTTGAAATATATAAATAGGGACAGTGTGATTAGCCTTCTGTGAACTTACTACCAAGGAGACGACATCTCGTAACTTTGGCCGAACTTATGCTTGAATTTAGGTCTCCTAAGTCCAAAAAAGTTATACCACCATAACCTTAGTCCCCACTTAGACCTTTTACCTATATGTGTGAACATTGTAAAAATCATACCTCTTATCTCCAAAAAGTATGATGCAATTTTGAACAAATTAACAATAAGCACCACTACAAAACTCCTTAACTTAAATCAGGCTAAGGGTCAGTATCGAGCTCTATTAAAATAATACCTCTTATAGCCTTACAGGAAAATGATTTGTATTCTTAAACTGACAGTAGACTGTACCTAATACTGTATGCACCAGACAGGCCAACAGTGTATGTTGTTCAACTCCAATGTAAGAATGCTATTAAAAATTTTAGCAACTGCAATGGCAGTAAATTTTTATGAAATTTACCAACGGCAAAATTTCGCAATACTTAAGTAACTGATCAACAGGCCTATATTACGAATGACTTAAACACGGTATTTTTTAAATCCTAGACGGCCTAAGGACTTTTTCTTTTAAATATAAAAAGATTAGTAGAATTTAACCTGTAAAGTTCTGTTAAGTTAACTGCAAAAATGAAAACAATATAAAAATACATTTCTATCAATACTGCAACCCTAAATAAAGCTCTGGTAGAACCCATATCAAGTCATGCAGTGATCTACGAAGTGGTCAACGAATCGAGCTGAAACCCCATTTTGTCGATTTTTCCGACAACAAAAAAGTGACACGTATGTAAAAGTTTTGTTTAAAAAAATCATGTTCAGCCTATGAGACGATTTAAAGTTCTCGTTCAAGCAATGTTTTAAAAACTCTGAAAAATGATATCAAACTAAAACCTCGAGATTGGAAGGCTGATGTTAAAAAATGGCTGAAAGTGTTATGAAAATAAAAGAAAAGTGCAAAAAAAAACACGTGTGGGACTCGGAGTCCCCCGGTAAGAACGAAGTTCTCGCACATAGACAGAAGTTACATGCATACTTTAAAATCATGTATGAAAGGCTCGGGAATCCATCAGCCAGAAATCATTCATCTTAATATTTCCAACCAAATTATAATATTAATGGTTTATTAAAAGTGATGATTATTGAGTATAAATTATGTTATCATTTTTTTTATTAAACTATTTCGGTCAGAGGCCCATGAGGTCTAAAATTTATTTAATCTTATCTGCGTACAGATATACTAAAAATATCAACGTGTGATCAGAATAAAGTAAGTTAAATAAGTAAGACCCAAATGTTTTGTCCCCCAAGTACGTACCTTCCTCTGGCAGAGTCGAGAAACAGCATGAAAGTCGACCTGGCGAGCCAGGAAAGTCTAAAAGTTATTTTTCGGCCCCCAGGTACGTATCTTCCTGGGGCGGAGTCGACAAACAGCGTATAAATTTACCTGGTGCACCAAGATAGATGAAAGTATACACTCACACCCTCACGCATTCATACCCGCGTATATACGGATTTGCATACGTACCCACACACAAACTAAACACACGGTATGCAGAATACTATTATATCTATATATTTTCTGCCGTTTAGGGTTCACATCAAAAAGCCAAAAAGGGCTCCTATTTCTGTAAAAAAGATCGCATTTGAAAAATTTTTTTTTTTGTATTTGATTCCGATTCGTAATCGAATCTTCTTTAATTTTGCTTTTTTCAGCCAGCGAAAATCGGTGTGCACACTTTTGTCTTACGCTTTCTGGCAGATAGGTCCCTACGGTTGCTGGCTCTCCCTCTCTCTCTGTCGCTACGTCACCACTGCTACTCCATGATCCCCCCACTTCAAAAGTGCACGCTTTTTTCTTACACTTTCTGGCTGATGGGTCCCCGTTCCTAACTGTCCTTATACACAGGAAATACACGGAAAGTATATATTCCATCGTAACCCGCGATAAAGAACTTCGAACTAATAAATTCTTATATGAAAAATACCTGTTTTTCGGAAATAACGTTATATCTAAGCTTTAAAAAGTTGGGGGCACTAGCGGTATGGTTTGAAATTTTTTGTGTTTAGTATGTAACTTTATTCGTGTAAAAGGTAGCTACTCACTTAAAAATTTTCAAAAACACAATAAAATCTTCTTAAATTTAAAAGATAAATCACCCAATTTTATGCGTACATAAGTGAATGACGGATGTTTCAGTTTGTTATCATTTTTCGGGGTTTTTAAAACGTCGCTCAAACCTGAACTTTGAATCGTCTTGTAGAACCGCATACAATCTTTTCAAACAAAACCCTGAGATGCATGTCATTTTTTTTTGTCTGAAAAATAAAAAAAAAGAGCTCCCAACACGATTTGTTAACCACTCCATAGGTTGCTGCATGATTTCACATGGCTTTCCTCTCTTTTAAGCATATTTCCATAATCAATTCTAGACACAACGATCTAGCATGATTAATTATCTTAAAAATGTGATGAACAAACTTACAATTTGAAAAATGTATTATAAAAGCGTGTTATTTCAAAAAAGTAATAAAAAACGCATTAACGTAAGAATGTATTATAAAAATTGTATAATCTTATTAATTAATATTTAAACGTATCATTTTATGATGCCACAGTAAAACATATCATCGCATAGAGAAACGTAGCGTCGTACATGATATCGTGTCTTATTTAAAATAGTTTTAAACAGTCTAAAATTGCGTTACATATTTTTTATTTACGAAATATTTAGTATACATTAGTATAAATATAGTCCAAGAATAAACAAAGATATTTTTTATTTTCGTGCGTATGAATAAACGATCTACGGTAAGTGATACTAACCATTACTTTTATCTACAATTACAATAATAGTAATACTTTTAGAAAATTATAAGTAAAAAGGGTATAAAAGTCAATAAATTTTGTTTTCAGTATAATGTGAGGTCATACATTTTTTATAATTCTAAAAGGTGATATTTTTTATACATTAGATTGAAATCATATGTTTTTCTTTGCTATTATGAGATACTGATTATTTATGATACATCCTCAATATGATACCTACTCATGATACAGAATTGAGATCATTTGTTTATATAATACATTATTGGGATTATACGTTTTAAAATAAATCATTATAATGATACGTACTTTAACCCACGTTTTGATCTAATATTATCTTCATTTTGACATCCGGATACTTCCCATCAAGGATAAGATTCTTTAAGATGGTTCAAGCATAAATATATGTCCTATTTTAAAATAACTGACGAAGGAAATTGATGACATTTATTAAGTCGATTTTATACAATAAAGTGGTATTTTAAGTGTTCAAACAAATTTTTTTTTTTTTAGTATACTGTATGTTTCGATTTTGTTAACTATAGTGGTAAACTTAATTATAATGAACAAAATATTTTGTCATTTATTTGATTCCAATTTTTCGAAGCTTGTCTTCTTTCTCAAAAAGTTTTACACAGAGTTGACAAAGAAACATTCGAAAATTTTTAGCATATACAAATTAAGGTGCTGTTGTTTATGCAAGTATATCAAGAAATGTGTGAAAATTTACAGATGAGGCAAACAATAGCACCTGATTTTTTACACGCCAAATTTTTTCAAAAATTTCTTCGTCAACTATGTGTAAAACCTTTTGAGAAAGAAACCAAGCTTTGAAAAATTAAAATCGAAAGAAAAACAAAAAACATTGCTTATTATGATTAATCTTATTTCTATAGCTAACAAAATCTGAACATACAGTATTCAGTATAAAAATTAAAAAAAATTAATTAAAACACCTAAAATAGCCCTCTCTTTTGTATAGAGTCGACTTTTTGTTATTAAATGTTAACAATTTACTTCATGAGTCATAATAAAATAAGTACAATGTTTATATTTAAAATACTTCAAAACAAAAATCACCTATATGAAAAAAAAATTAATTTTTCCACATAACAGTCTATTCCAAAAATATTTTAACAAAAGAATTTATCGGTGAAAAGATAGTTGCTTGCGCACAAATGACGTTATTTTATGATATAATTTCGTAAGTGTAGATTTATATCCATATTTAGTAGAATTACACTATCAAAAAATGTCGAAAAAAGTTTGTCCGAATTCTAAAATCCAAAAATATCAAAAACACGTATTTTTCCTGTCGTGCCTATTGGAATTTTAAGCAGTTTTAGAATTTAATTGTTAAGTGTAACATTCTCTACGACTTCTGTACAATGTTGACTCCATGAAACAAATAATAAAATACTTTTGTCTGCCACATAAGGAAAAAATACTTCTTTCATCCATTTTTTAAAATGATCGGTGGGAGCACATCAAATTGTTATTTTTTGGATGAAATTTTAACATGTTTTCAGTATCAAATAAATTTTGTTTGATTATTGGTACAAAATCATCTCTAGCTATTTTTAAGACTATAAAAATCAAAGACAGTAACTTTCCAGTTGTACTAATAGTGGGTACTGTAGTGTAACTATGCGTCGTTGAGGGAACGCTTTAAACGAGCCATTCGAATGTCATTTGTCCTTCATCAGTTATTGTACGGCCATAATGAAATTCCAGTTAAAAACCACTTTGATCTGCAATATAAGTTTTCATTGTTAAATATCACTGTCCGTATGCTTGTCTAAGAATAAGAAATGTTTCGTTTTAAAGTTTCAATAACATTGTTTCAAGGCATACGTGTGGCTTGATGATTTAGTTGTGTGTTATTTTCAGTTTTTAAGGGCATAGATCTTTAGTCCGGCCAAAGATAAATATTGAAGCCACTTTCGTCAATTATCACTGGCCATTATTCTGCATAATTTGCATATTTTTTTGGCGACTTTAGGTACTATAGTCTGGAGCAATAAAATTTTGAAGTATTATTAACTCGATAAAATATTAAAATTGCATATAACGTTGCAAAATATTTTATTATTGCTCACCACTGTAAATATATCATGAAAATCAAAAAATATGCCGGTGAATTCACGGAATACAAATCACAATGTCCTTATTTAAAAAATTAAAAGTATTAATTATTAATGTTTGCTTTTAATGTCCACCATGAACACTATTTTCCAAAAATAATATAAAAGATTGTTTTTTTTCCCTTCAATCTCATATTCAGTTAATAAAATAAAACACGTGCTTTGAACGTTTATTTTCAAATAGAACTAAAAATAACGTCATACTCCACAAAATTGACGAAAATATTCGAATTCGTAATGTTCTGAATATTTTTACTGAATTTTTTCACTTTTGTCCCCTTCTCTTATTAGGTCATTCATGATCAGTTTGGACCATTTTATTATTTCCTAATTTTTATAAATCCCAAAAAAACATAAGAAGTTATTCCGATGGAAAAGTGTTAAATAGACCCTTGCATTATTAAATGATTTGTAAGAAGTGGCTTATACCGATTAAAATCAATTATATTGGAAAATCCAAAAATATGTTAACTTTTATTTTCAGTTATTTTTGTGATAACATTTAAATTTTTTTAAATTTTTTTTCAGCTTTTCAATAACAAAAAAAAATTGCATACCATGAAAAATAGGGGTAACAGTTTTTTTACTTAAAATTTTTAGAACCTTTTTTGGCTATAAAGCACTAATTTTTTGATAAATTTTGTTCCAAAATGTTTTTCTGAACATGATAAATCTCAAAATTAGTATTTTGGCAGGAGAATTTCATGGTGGTTTTTACATCTTAAAAGCGTTTGTCGGATGTTAAAAAGAGAAAATGATTCATATTTTGCGGTTTTCTACACTCATGTAAATAATAATAAAATTTGCAGGCGTATTTTCGATAGGTTAGGTAAGTTAGGTGGAAACGTACGTGTGGGAGTAGAAGGATTATATTCTCTGAGTGTCAGTGAGCTAAAATAGAAAAAAATACGTATGCATCAGGGGGATGCGTACAGTAGGGAAGGGACAAAAAAATAATGTGTGGAACACAGTACAAGTTAAGGCTAGAATCAAAAGTATAAGAGTATA
Source organism: Copidosoma aretas (assembly GCA_030522625.1). Classification (NCBI taxonomy): domain Eukaryota; kingdom Metazoa; phylum Arthropoda; class Insecta; order Hymenoptera; family Encyrtidae; genus Copidosoma; species Copidosoma aretas. The sequence goes on from JAPYYV010001877.1 coordinate 17,543, forward strand.
ATTAAGATAAGAAGAGTGGGGGGAGGTCAGACTGTAAAAATAAAGTAAATAAAAAAAACCTTGATAATAATATGCCTTGATGATGACAATATTAAAGTGGGAAAGGGGATCCCAGGATTGGATATCGCTATGAAACAACAAAGCGATAAAAAGTAAGACAAGGTACGAGTTGATTATATAAAAGAAAAATTTTGGGCACATTATATAAACGGGGAAAAAAAAACGGTAAGGCAAAGAAAAAACAGGACATGACGATCAACATATTTTATGGATGAAAGAAGTTATGAACAATATTAGGAAATCAAAGTGTTTACATGGAATGCAGCATGTATTCAAACGCTTAGTCGACTTAATGCTACTTGTTTCTATTTATTGTTACTGCAGTACAAAAAACATCGCTTGTAAGATGCCAGGAGACAAACTAGTAAGGGCAATTAGATAACAATTGTAAAAAAATGAGCATGTATGGGTACTAGAAAAAATTAAAGAGATCCAGCCAAAGAAGAAGTGATAGTAGGATTAGGAAAAAACTTTGAAAGACAAGAGATTATAGAACGGTATTTTAGTATTGGTATTTGGGAAATAAAAAGAGACTAAGTATTATAGATTCACGCAGTGATTTAAATATTGATATTGTCAATAAAAAGCTTATATTTATCGCAGAAGAAAAAATTAATCAAGACGAAAAGTTTTTCATAGTAGAAGATGCAAACGTTCGCATATAAGAATAGCAAATTGTTGCGAAGGGGGGGGGGGATTATAAATCATAATACCTTACTATAAGTGAACAAAGTAAGTGGAAAAGTATCAAGTATGTGTAAAGAAATATGCTTAACAATATGAAATAGTTATACATAAAATGATTAAGAAGACAGCTAAGGTTAGATGAGAATGCAGACAGCATAATGCTTGATTTGGTACTAAAATACAAAATTGAGCAATACAGCATAATGAATGTGCTAAGGGTAAGTATAGAAATGAAATGCAATCACTATTTGATAGAAAATGAACTGCGAGAGAAAAGAACAAAGAAGAAAATGCTAAGAATGAAAATAGCCGGGGCTTTTAACATATTTAAATGAGAGGCTAAGAAATGAGTAATATCAAAAGAAAAATAAACAGTGGGGGAAACTTACAAGAAAAAAGGATACAATCTGCATAATCTGTTGAGTATATTAGTTAAGAGATTTTAAAGGGTAATAGAAAAACCAAGAACCGCGAGAAAGAGTTGGGCGAGCAAGGGGCAATAGTTACTAAATTGGGATTATAAGATTGAATATTGCATAACAAATACGTAGTTCAAGAAGATTGTAAGCAATCGAAAGAAGAGAGAGCACTGTTGGGAAAGATAAGAGGCAGAAAAACTAAGTTGAACAAGCAACGAAAATAAAAGTTAGTTGAACAAAGTAGAAGAAAAAGATAATTTTATAAACAACATTGTAGTTTAGACAGAAAAAAAAGACAAGAAGACGCTATTAGCAGATATAAAAGACTGACACACTTGGAAATCATTTTTGGGACCAGCAATTAGAAAACAGAAAGCCATGGGGTAAATGAGGGGATAGGACTAATATAATAAGAGAAATTAAGTAACAAAATAAGTGAAAAAAGTCTATTGGAGCCTCAAGAGTAATAAGGAATCATAAGGCAGCAGTGAAAAATAAGCTGGTACCACTGTTCTGTAAGAAGCTACTTATAATATGCATACATAAACTAGCCCTTGTCTTATAAAATCTGTTTGATCAGAGTGAGTTGAATAAAAGTTGGGAGAGAGCAAGAATCCTGAAAGCATATACAGCTATAAAAAAAAACAAAATATAATTGTGGAATATTACTATAGGATATGGATTATTAACATACATATCAACAAAAGTGCTTAAAACAAGTTTACAAAAGGAAAAAGGTACATAGAGAAGTCAGGGCTGTTCTAGAAAAGAGGCCATAGATTTGTGTTGGAAAATATAATAAACATTAAATTGAAAAATAAGTAAACTAGGAGAGCAAAAACATAAAGAAGGAAATGCTGAGAATGGAGGTAGGGGGGGTTTTTAACATGTTAAGCAAAGAAGCTCAAAAGATCAATGATATCCAAATAGAAACTAAAAGTGGGGAAAAATTTCAAGAAAGGGAGAATAAATGTGCATAAGGTGTTAAGTTCATTACATCAGAAAATCCAAAAGGTGAAAAGAAAACTAGGTAGCCTGAAAAAGTTAAAGATAAACAATAAGCAATAGCTTCCAAATCGGGATAATAAGGTCATAATTTAAATTAAAATCTTTACATAGGGCTAAAAACAATTAAAATCATGAGCTCAAGAAGATATTACAAAACCGAAAGAAGAAAGAGCATTTTTAAGAAATATGAGAGGCAAAAAAATTAAGAAGTGGCAAAGAAAATAAAGGTTAGTTTAATAAAGAAGAGAAACAAGAGCATTTTAGAAAGTAATATTGTTGTCCAGACCGAAAAATAAAAAACATAAAAAAATATACTAGCAAATCTAAAGAAACAGCACACTTGAAAATTATTCTTTGGACCAGCAATAAAAGAAAATACTGACGAGGGGTAGAAGAGGAGATAGGACTTGAGAGAAATCGAATACCAAAATATAAAAATAATTTTATTAGAGCATCAAGAGTAGTAAGAAATCATAAGGCAGCAAAGAAAAATAGGCTAGTAGCACAGTTTTTTAAAAAGTAACCTTTATTATGGATACAAACACAGAACTTTGTCTTAGAAGTGTTTAATAAGTCTGGGTTTATTTAAAGTTGGAAGAAAGCAAGAATTCTTCAAGGATATAAAGCTAAAACCAAGTAAAAAAAAAATACTTGTATAATATCACTATAGGATATAGAATATGGATCAGTACTACACATATCAGCTAAAATGCTAAAAGCAAGTTTACAAAAGGAAATAGGTACATAGAAAAGTCAGCTTAGTTTTAGAATAAAAGGCATAGACTTTTATTAAAAAGTATTATAAACATTGCGTTAAAAGAAACAGTAAATTATTTATAAGGCTCTATAAATAATAAGATGCTATTCGACAACATAGACAAGAAACTGATGGTACAGATAACAAATTGGATAAAAATTAATGGGACATATTAGAAAATCCAAACGTTAAGTAAAGTTGGACTTAAGTGCTCATTAACCCTTACTTTTTCACTTATATAAGACAGATGTGGACTGAATGTCGAGAACGAAGAATGAGGGGTGACCGCAAGTAGGGAAAAAAATATAAAATTTAAAAATTGCGGACACTTAGGCCACAGTGGCTTATACTTAAGAGTATTTAAAAGTATGGTGATCAGAATGTAATACATGTCAATAAGAAGAGAACGAAAGTAAACACGAAAAAATAAAGGGAAGTAGAAAGGTTGGAGAAAAGGAGACATGAATAAAGAAGGCTAAGGTCATAAAAGTAGTAGCTATGTAGAAAGATTTAAGGTTCTGGATCAAAACTATAAACTCAATATGTACACATGCCAACAAAATAGCATGCAAAATATAGATAATTATGAATACAGTATAGGGACTGTAGGAATACGTAGATGTATTTACCAAACACAATAGTAAAAAAATGATGCCAACATGGATCAGAGTTTCAAGAATAGGGTGGATGGTGACAAGTCGAGATAGTTCAGAGAAAGCTTGTAAAAATGGCAATGCAAATCAATAAGAAAATTCTAAAATATATTCATAAATAGATGTAAATAGAAAGAGTCTGATAAATGAAAAAGGGATGGAGCAGAGAAGAAATAACTGACAATAGTAGACATGGAGAATAAGAGATAGTGAATAAAGTATTTAAGCCAAAAGATAAGAGAAATAAGGAACCATAATGCTTAAACAGGACACAAATGTTATAGAAGCGTTTACAAAAGTAGGAAATGGTGATGGCATACAATTATTGTTCAATGATTAGGAAAAAAACTAAATAAAAAACATGAATGATGGCAAACAAATTGAAGTAGACCAAGGAATTAAAAAGAATTAAGTATAGTTGACGATTCAAAGAACTGTTACTATTCTAAATAAATTAAGACTACTTTAAAAAACCAAGAAATATTAAGAAATAAAGAGTTTGAGACAATATTAAAGAATTCTAGACAAAACTGAGATGTGGAATTGTAGGCAAAATGGGCGAGTAAAGACATTGAAATACAGATTTTAGGTAATGCAATTTGAATACAGAAATCTTAGGATATACTTCTACTTTCATATCAGTTAAGAACGAAAAAAGTAGATATAAACAAGTGTGCATTACTAATATTTTAAAAGAAAAAGTTTTACTATTATCGGATGTATTGGGACATACTCACATTAACTACAAGCTCATCAATCTAACGGATACCAGAAAAGATTATGAACGGTCATTTTATTCAAACTATGATTTTAACAACACCCTGTTCGAATCACTAGGCCTTTAAATAGTGTTTTAAAGTAGTTGTCTGAAAAACGGTTTCTTGTGATTATGTGAAAACTTTAAGTATGTGTTCTTACAGACGTTTTATTTGCATAGCTAACAATTTTTACTACATCATTTTTGATGTTTGTGTACAAAGGTCAAGTTTTCCATATGAAAAATATTTTCGATCCTCCGATTAAGCTAATTTTTTACTTATATATCAAATATGTCTCTTACTGTCTGCAGTATATCAGACATTTGAGTAAATATACATTGATTATTGTTTGTGCAAAGTTTGGAAGATCCCGAATATAGCATTTTTAAATGTAATAAATGAAAGTGACTAAGTCACAGTAAAAACAGTATGACTGCCGCAAGAGATAGAGAGACAGACAGAGCTAGTGCCTTGAGGTTAGATTAATGTGTCACCTAATGTTTTTGAAATAGGTAGTCAATTTTGACAACTACTTCAATGGATCCTCAACATCTAGAAATAGTTTAATCTTTTTATCGGGTAGAACAGTTCTATTTGTACGTAACTAAGCTTGCAGTTAAATGATTATATGTGTGTGATTTTCATCGTCTTATCTCTAACCTAAGACCTCTGTACGATTATTCAATATGGATTGTCTAGTACTATTAGAAAAATCTCTAGATTAAAGTTCTCACGAAAATCTTTATTTTGAAATCAACGTACGTGTTGATAAGGAATATACCCTTCGCTTTCCTATTATTTTATATTCCTTGATTTCTTAAATCCTTAAGTAACGTTCTTATGCAAAAAAACAAACAAAAAATCGGGATTTCAAGCCTAGCTGGAGCCGATTAAAAATACCCATATTTTTCGTTTATTGTTTGATAGATGTTGTAAAAAGAAATGATTTGACGACCGAATAAGGAGAAACTAGCCGATGTTTGTATGTTAATTATAATGGAAACCTTCGTACATCCTTAAAACTCAGTGAAAATATGTCTTATGTAATGTTGCGCTACTGTAAAATCTCTTATTAAAATATGTTTGTAACTATTTAAGAAAATGCATTTCTTAATTGTACAATTTTTCAACAGTTGATACAATCCGATCCAGTTGCCATTATCAATAAGGTCTTATCAAGATCTTTTTTTTTGTTGTAATGTCTAGTTCTTCGATCCCTCATTGACATAATAATTTTTTCGTATTTTTATAAATGATATGGCTTTTTTTGGATCACACTTTTTATGAATGTCTTACTGGCAAATCGATGTATCAGCATTAAACTTTTCTTTTTATAGATACTGGTATATATGCACAGATTTAAAAATAAGTCAATAATTGTAAAAGAATTATATGCTACGATAATTGTTTTTGTAGCTAATTACGTCATTAATTTATAAACTAACATGAATATTGAAAATGGATGCAGTTACTACTTAGAGACTTGAATTCCGTGAAGTGTCATGCTAAATTTGATTTCTGGAATGACATAATATTAGTTTCTATGCACCACAGACTAAGCCTTCGTGTCCTGCCCTTAGATTTTAACGTTAACTTTCTCGGTCAAGCGAATTTAAATTTATGAGCTAAAAAAATAGTTGTATCTCCGTCATTTATGATGCGATTTTGACAAATTTTTTTAAATTGATGGATCACGATACAGGATCAACAACTCAAGCAAAAAGTTTTTTTAATAATTAAAAATAAAGTATTCAATCACATAAATATTTATTAACAGAATACTCGGAAGTGTATGCATTTTACAAGAATATTTAATTATTCATGAATGCCGATCTTGCAGTTGCCTGACGTGTTGGTGTAAGTTTCGTCGATGCAGTGTTTATTACATACAAATAGTAAATGTGGTTTGAAAATCATTATGTATACACTATAATGACTTTACACTAAGATAATACATTATTCAAAGTACCTATACAGTCAAAACAGATTTAAAGCTTGTTCATGGAATGACACTAAAGGATACATTAGTAAATGTAGTATTAACCAGGGAACATAATCGGTCGAGAAATAATTGACTATTTTAGTCTCTTGTTTTTAATTGTACATTAAAGGTCCATGGACGGTCACGTAGATCCCTAGAGAGTTCATAAAATGCAATAAAATTTATTAATGTTACGGTTTTTGCTTGACCTTTAAGGATTTAGTATAGTAACAATAAATCAATATATTTAAAAAAAAATAGTACACAGATTTGTTGTGACATCTATGTTATATAAATTATGTATGTACCTGCTCATTTGGTGTCCTAGCTTGAAAGAAATCACTCTAAAAGTTCTATGTTGTATTTTTTCTGACTAATAGAAATTGCAAGCATAAATGACAGGCCAAGCTCGATTGCGGTAACTAAGGATTAACCTAACATATGCAATGTAGAGTATTTTTATGTTTCTGATACCTTTAATACATGAGGATATTCGTAGAACGAATGAACGTGACCTGGAAGCACCTTTGCTATATTCAATGATCATGTGGACAGTTTTCGGAGATCAATGGCTAAAATTTTTTATTTATCTTGATAGGAGCTTAAAAAAAATAGTTATATTCTATTAGGACTTTATTTGCAATTATAGTATCTTGGAAACAACGGTTTTAAGAAGAATAATTTGCCTCCATTTGACTGGCTCCGTCTGCCATAATATTGGTGGCAAGATAAGTGGGATATTGCGATTAAATACCCTTTTGTTTTCTTATAAAAATTTCTTGCATAGATAACGATACGACATCGTGTCAAAAAATTTTGTAGAACCACAGTTTTTAATTCAATACTTCAGATTAAGAAATGTAAGCCTCAGCTGTGTTCATCTTCTCGAGCTTTAGCATGCATAATCTATATACACTGTTTGTTGACGATTATATTTTTAATAAGGTACGCGAATCCTGTCATTCTGTCATTTGATTATAAAATTAAAAAATGTCAAAAATTTATTTAATTAATATTGAGATGAGTAGATTAGTGAAAATTAAATTTCTTTTTGCGGCATAATACAGCTGCAGACGTGTTGATTGTTGAAAGTATCAATCCTTTCGATTAGTGCTATCGAAATGTAGCCTTTTTCCTGTTTTTTGAAGGTAATGTTGGCATACAATGATTATTAAATAATCTTTGTACGTTAACATAAATATTCTTGAGGTGCTGTAATTTTCTTGTAACTCTTGGCCTCTATTCTGCCATAATACATCTAAAATATAGAAAAATAAGGTTCTATTTTAAAGTGAACCATAAACTTTACTTGTGGGCCTTGATATTTACTTCCTCATTTAGAAAGCCCGTAACTATTGCAATTGTTGGATTGTCTTGCTTTAACTTTGAGATACAGTGTTTTATCTGATTTTTAAAGCTTATATGAACCACAATATCAGTTTGAAGTAGATTGGGTCTATCTGCATTAATTTTCAACAAGAGCAGAAATTTTTTCAAAATTTTCATGTTGATCCCACGATAATATTGCCAAAAATCTGAGTTGTGCTAAGCTTTAAACGGGGCATCGAAATACATGTATACTGCAGAACCACAGCCACCAACACTAAGCGGGATACGTACATAGAAATAATAAATATATGGATACACATTTATTTATATTTGTATATTTGTATTTATGTATACATTATATGGATATTATCTTTATATAAATGCCGGTGCTCCACTGTTGTCATGTATCTATGTTCATATTATCTTACATTTCAAAAGCAAAATTACAAAAATGTAGATAAGCTCTAGAAGACAATGTTTATGGTCCTGATTGCCAGCATTAAATCATTAATTAAAACATTAGAGAATGTAATAAAAAAAAAATACATTTGAATTCAGGTGAAAATAATGTAATATTTACATAAAGTAGGTACCGTCCACCCTGGAAATTAGATAACTTAGTGACCGTTTCGTGAAATTCCAAGAGACGATAGAAATAATGTCCTCCCTGGGCCCCAGGTACATTAGAGACCGTTGCTGTTGCAAAATTCTTGTTGATCGATCCTCAAAACACCTGTGTAACGACTTTCAAATAATTATGTGAGGAATTTCCGTAAAACTTTAGGAGACGTGGTAGATACTGCCTACCCTGGGCGCCAAGTACCTTGAAGATCTTTGCTGTCGTGATTTTTGTGTTTAGTGCCCTTAAAAACCCTCGAGTAACAAGTTTTGACCAGATATACTACTTATTCAAATAAAACTTCAGGAGACGACGTAGCTAGTGCCTACCCTGGGCACCAGGTACTTTGAATACCGTTGCCAACGTGTAATTCGTGTTCAGTGACCGTACAAATACTTACTTAGCAAAACTGAACCCATATTAATTAATCTTTCTCCGATTGGTCATTTGCTATGTATTGCCTCTTCGAGGCTTACTTCTAAAATGCATATTTTATCCGAAAATGCATTTTCGCAAAATTTATTGATGAGTTCAGCTAAGTATACATACCCTCATACAAATCAAATGCACAAAACTGCATGAAAAATACATTTTATTGATATTTTATTGCTTTATTTCCTAGACTTTATTATATATCCACAATTATATTTCCATTTTATAAGTGGAATGACATTATTTCAGAAGTCAATCATTGTATTTTTGATTTTATATATCTTTGATGGAGTTTCTTGTCCGATTCTTTAAAAATAATACGTTTAAGTATAATACAATGTAATCATCTCATTCAGTAATATTACTACTATGAGATTCTCTATGCATAGAGTAAATATTGATTGAGATAGCGATTTACAATTCTAAGAGAGAGATTTATTAAAAAAAATATTGTAACCTACTTTTTGGAACAAATAAATCTTGAAGAACGTTTTTCAGAAAAAAAACTTTGTAAATGACTCTTTGCAAGAGCCTTTTACGTATGGATAAAATCAATCAATTTATTTCCAGAACTTTCGTCAAAAAATTAATTTCTTTTGAATAATTTAATTAAGCACCAATAGTTTTTTAGGTGTCAAAGCGTGATAAAGGAAACGATTTTAACACGAATTCTTATTTTATTAGACTATATAAATTATATTTCAAAGGAGAATAACAGGCTGTTTCCATAATTACAGGCAATTTATAAGTCAAAATATACAATTTCTTAAAATACATCGATGAAATGTTCCTTCCCTAAAGCATGCTTTTATTAAAGTTTGCGTAAGTCTAGCATAAAATGGCAATACAAAAAATTGTTTTGGTATTTTAGGAAACTAAAGTACTTAATATGGGAGTTTGATGGCTGAGAAAGTTTTTGTCAAGGTGCTTATAAGACTCTAAACACAGATAAATCAATGTATACCAAACCATGAGTATTGATACTATTTCCCTGCATGGCTTAAAAAAAACATACATATTTTTACGGGCTTTGCAACATCCACTATCATAATATTATAGGTTAACGTATGGGTGACCATTTATTTAATAATAATAAAAAATTTTGACGATTGCAGACCATTCGGCTGTACAAGCGCGTCCAGCGCACTGCTCATTTTTCGTCTTAGCACAATGTGTTCAACTCGCTTGTACGGGATCGAAAAAAGCTTAAAAAAATATTAAAAAAATAAAAATCAGTAGATTTACTTTTTACTTTAAAACCTTTTTTGTGGTAAAAAATGACTTATAAGATCAAGACGTTTCTCCGAAATTTGCCACAGTTTTGGAAAATAAAATTTATACGAACCAAAAGAGTAAAAATTGGACAACACTTCTAAAAATTTTCAGAGTAGGACAGCGAGAAATGCATAAATAACACGAAAATAAAGATGTTGGCGTTGGGTCAGCCACGCTTGACAAACAACTGTATAGCTATAGGACAAACAGTAGACTCACTGGTAAGTACGAAGTGCCACACAGCGGCGCGGGCGGTAAATGCATGTACCACCCGTATTAATCTATGCCAACGACTTTATTGACGTGTGGCTCAAGCATTTCTTGCTTATCTACTCTTAAAATTGTTAAATGTATTGACTAAGTATTTTTTTTTTTATTCGTGTAGCTTTATTTTTCAAAACTGTGTCGTATTTCAGAAAAACGTCTCAAACTTCTAAGACCTCTTGTATTACGGAAAAAAGTTTTTAGGCAAATAGATATAGTACTGTCATTAAAAACAGGTAAAAATCTATGGATTCGGATTTTTAAAATTGTTTTTTAGCTTATTTCCAGACATAACAAGCGAGTTGAACACATCATGCTCGAGCGAAAAATTCGCTGCGCGCGCGAGGTGGCCTGCTCTCACTAGAGGCACCAATATACTGATTTATGGTTCATGACATCCAGGGGCGGCAGCCGATGATTTTTTCAGGTATGGAGTCCACTTGCGTACCCCCCCCCCCCCAACA